>KK114494.1:54050-93520 GCA_000611955.2 Stegodyphus mimosarum
TTTTGGTGATTGGAAAACCTCAAAAGCACCTTAGGTTTTGAGATTTTGCAAGTACCAAAAGCTTAGATGCTTAAAAAATGTACAAACTCTTCCTGTTTCTTAGAAAGCTAATTTCAAGATTTGGATGACGTCAGAATTGTTTGAAGAAGAGTTACGAAAGTGGGATGAAGAACGTTCTGCCAAAAAAGCGGAGTATTCTACTCCCGAATGGCAACCGTACTGTAAACCCAGATATTGTAAACTTAGAAAATAGATTACTTTCTTGCCCCTGAATATAACTTCGACGTTGCAACCTTATGGATCAAGGAGTGATACAGAGCTTGAGGTGTCCTTACATAAAGTGCTCATTTTGAGAACTTTGGTTTTTAAGTTCAAATCGATTTTAAACATTTCACTTCTTAAAAGAATGCTAGTTTTGGAGACTTGCGACAGAATCAACCATCCGAAATTGTTTCTCATATGCTGATCTCGCGAAAGGTGTTGAAGAGAAAGATGAAACGAAGATTCGTATATCGCTAAATGGCTAGATATTCAATCTAGCCATTTAGCGATATTTCAGAGTATTCAATATTTATATATTCAATATTTTCAATATTTTCAGAATGTAAATAGGGTTTTTTTTCAGTAATGCAATGATGATGTGATTGATTACATGCAAAGATTCAAAAGATGAACATATTATTCACACAAAATGTGGAATCCAAAATGATGGAATCTTTTGATTGAAATTTTGGACAAAAATATGGGTAAAATTTTCCTGCAATCTGCGACACTACAGCAGAAATTTAAAGATTACTTTTGTATTCAGAAGTTAAGTAACTTTATGCTATGTTATTTATTGTGCCTAATTATCGTGCTTAATTTATTGTACAATTTATTAACATGTAAGGGCTACTTATCTAACTTTTGTGTGAAAGCTGAAAGAGTAGTGACTGCACAGAAGAAGGTTTAAAATTACCATTTATTACACTCTTTAATTATTTACAATGCGTCAATTCGACGCTAACAAACTACGCGTAACTGAAACAGTAAGAACTAACTAAAAATTTAAAGATAGGCACAAGCAGTTGAATTACGCTACAGGGCTCAGACTATCCTCTTTCCTAATAGAGCGTTGTTAATTTAGTGGAAGCAAAGTAATAGCTGTTACGCCACGTTTAACCAGCAATAAATCATAAGCCGAAGCTCACGCTACAAGCACAGAGTTTTCCCCCACTCTTTAACTTTTTCTTCTAGAACTTGATACTTAAACCTTTTCTCCCACTGGTAGAATTTGCATTACTTCACGCGCGCTACCAAATTTATATATTTTGGTAGTGACAATTAAGGGAATGAAGGCTTATAGGGAAGGAACTTCAAATTAAATTAAACTGGTTATTTAAAATAAATATAAATCCCTACAAACATACTGTGAAACTGGAAAACAGCGACAAACAAATTTAATAATTGGGCGTAATAATAATTGTAATTAAATCTTAATATAATTTTTTAAATTAGATGCATTATTATTTTTTTGGCAACTGTGACAATATTAATATTTTTTAACGTAATTTAATTAATTTAATTTAATATTTCACTTAATTTTTAAACGTTTTTGTAAGATAATCCACTTTCCTTATTGGAGAAGATAAAATAAATCACCGGTTATAGCGAAACAAACTTTCGGTACCTTGTTGTTTATTATAGCAGGCTTGAACTGTAGTTTAAAATATCCTCGTCAATAGTAAAGATTATCAACAAGGACATTCAATGATTAGGATTTCAATTCAAAAGGGGAAGAAAGGCTTTTTGGTACTTACCCATTTTACTGTCTGCATTTAAGCAAACCATACTATGCAGCGAACAACGAGTGAAATTCACCCTCTTGATCGGATACGCGTTTCCATGACATCACAAACACCCCTGATAAAGACCTTAGTGGCCATCAGGCTAAGCTCAAGAGTACATCGAGACTACAATCTCAATACTGTTTGTTTACATTTTATTTTCAGCCGTGGGTTATGATTTCAGCCGGAAAAGACTATTGTTATTATTAAGGAGTTTCATGTGTGTATTACCATGAGATTATATTTCCTATTGCACCGCGGACTGGAGAGTTTATCGTAAACGATACAGCGTTATAAGTAATAAATAAATAAGGATTCAAGTTCTGAGATTATGTGACAAACGAATTAATTAAAACTTGGGCCAAGCGCAATTTTTTCCAGAGGCCAAAAAATCAATAGTCATATTCTTTGTGAACTCGGCGCCACATAAATTCGTTTAAATGGGAATCTTAGCCGTTATGCAGCGTTTTGTATTGTCACTTCGCCAAGTTCATGGCTTTAAATGCTTTGAATATATTGGCAAGATCTCGTAACTTTAGAAATATTCTATTGCTTATTGTTCAGTAGAAGGTAGATCCCACAATTTATTTTCTCAAAATGCAAGAGAAAAATAGAGAAACTATAGTTTAATTGTAAGTTTCTTCAGATCATCATAATAATAAACTGATTTATCAAGGATTAATCCGGCCTACATAAAACCAAAATGATTGAAATGGTCGACGGAAAATATTTAATTACCGTTTTCTTTTTAGTTACTACGAAAAATTCCAGTGCCCAGATATCAGTTGAGAACGATTAAAGTAAAATAAGTTTTGATATCAAAGTTAATATGGAAATTCAGAGCGTAAAAAATTCAAATCTAAGCAAATATAAATAGTAATAATCAAGCGAACCATTGTCTTCTACGAACAGTTCTTAACAGAGTTACCAGCAACTCAAGTTTACTGAAGATAAACGTTAAAATGCATGAAATGTCATGGACACATGAATTTCATACCTTCACTAATGGAAGCACCCACTTGTAATGGAACCCATTTGAATGCAGACACTATAATTCCGAAGAAGTTAATCATCAAATTGGATGCAGCGTGTATGCTTTCTGCCCTTTTATAGAAATTCAAGATCAAGAAAATTAAGATCAAGAAAATTTTTTAACTATCTTCAACCACAGCCAATAAAGAATCTGAATTATAAGCACAGTATTTTTTCTTTTAATTTTCCATTTGGCTTTAAATATCCATTTTCTGGAGGTTTTTTTTTTTTTACTTCCTTGTACGAAGTAAAAAGGAAGTATTGTAATCCCGAAAAATTTCGAGTACCATATTTCAACGAAAATATCTATTTTGTCCGCTATCGAATGCAATTTAACGATGTTTTTGAGTGACATCCGCACGTAAGGACAGAATAAAGGGCCCTTTCCCCTCAAACAATTATAAAACTGATATAAAATAGATGTTGAAGAGATTTTTCGTGGCGTCTGTGCGTACGTTCATACGTACGTATGTATGTATGTATCTCGCATAACTCAAAAACGAGTAGCTTCAGAACGTTGAAAATTTGTATATAGGGCTGCTGTAACATGTAGATGTGCACCTCGCATTTTGTTTGCAATCGGCAGCACCAAAATATATAAATATATGTATATATGTATATCCACTCTGATACTCGTCAGTGAGCTCAGTTTCTTTATTCTTATAAGTTTGTAAATTGTGCATTTTTTGCTTTAAAAATGATTGAATTATGTTGTTCTTATCTTTCGGTTACGATTTTTATGCTCTTAGGTAACCTGCATGCAATAATTGTGGAATTATCAACAATTTAAAAGTTTTTTAAGTGCGGCTAAGCCTAATGTTTGATTATAATAGCGGCCATATTTGTTTACATTTGAAGCTTAGCAGAATAGTGGATTTGTTGCCAACCTAGAAAAACTAAGCTTCGCCACAACAAAATAACGTCTTCCTTTATATGTTGCGAATTAAATTACGCTTGATTCATTCTGGAATTATCATTTAAGTTATTAGCTGGTTTTTGCGTAAAAATTTTAATTTTAATTGTAATTTTTTTTAATTGTTTTAACTGTACTTGGTGTTATGTTTTTCTATATCTTTCAATTTTTAATGAAAATATTTTCAATTTTTATGTATTTTTGCCTTGCTGCGAAGTGAGAACTGAATTAATTAGTAGCGCATGCGCTTAGGTAAGCGGCGCTGAATCGTCTGTGAAAAACTGTTTCTTTTTTATTTGTTTAATTTCTTTTATAAATGGTTTTAGATTTATCATAGTATTTGAAAAATCTTCATATGCTACCATTTTTGCTCACTCTGAGTTATAAAATGAATGAGTTGTAACGCTGTTAAGTGGACCTAGCGCAGAAGTGTGGCTATGGTAAATAAATATAATGAACTTTAAAGGGTGCATTTATTCTATTGTGGTTTATGCGATATCGACGAAGTAGATTTAATTCAAAATTCATTAACTGTTAATTTAATATGTTTAAATAAAACGCAGGAAAATTGCATATAATTTAATATTCCATACAAGGAAGTCATGTGATGCACACATCAGATTTTTTTTGGGGGGGGGGAATTAGAGTATAGAAACTGAGAATTCATTAGCATCGAATTTACGCACTTGTAAAATTTTAAACTGTAAATCAAATGATTCATAAAATCTACACCATCCTTAAGACTATCACATCCTGGTCTCATTTTTGATTTTAGTATTTATCTCTCATGACTCTGCTTTTCTTTTCTTTTTTTCCGTTTGTTTGTCAGGTTAAGTCTCAGATACAATGCTTTTTTTTTTTTAAATTTGTGTATAAACTACCCTCAGAAGAACAGTCAGAAGTTTAGATCATGACTGTTCTAGCGTAGCTAATAATTTGCTAAAACCTGCTTTAGCATTTAGTAGCTGCTTTATTTTTAAAGAAACACAATTTACAAATATAATGTTGCCTCATTTTAAGAGTGTATGTTACTAAAACATACGGTATTTATAAAAAAGAACAATAATTCAAATCAAATGAAAAATAACTATAACGATAAAATAAATTACCCTAAAATTTATTACAATTATCGCTTTCAAAGAAAAAATTTAACAACATATATTACCGAGATGCTAGAAGCTGGTTGTTTCTTCCAAAAATAATTCTCAGCATTCTTTATATATATAACAGTTGGCTGGGCAAGTCTTCCAACTTTAGAAATTAAATGCATTAGCATATCCAGGCCATCTTTACCAGGATATTTTCCATTAATGTTTTCTGCTGATAAATCCATTAATGTAGCTCCAATTTCATTACAAATAGCATAAATTAAAGACTTTTTTCCTACACCATGTGGACCAGCAAATAAAATAGATTTCACATAAGCTCCTTTAGAATGTATGCCTGGTGATCCTAAATAAATATTAAAATGCTGTTTTATAAATATTAAAATTACAAAATAAAAAATAAAAGTTTTTACGTAAAAAGTATTTAAAAAAACATAATAAAAGTAAATGGATGGACAAAATAGCATTTAGAATCCCGGTTGCTGTTAATAGTCTCTGTCTAATAATATTATGGAAACTGGTGTTAATTTCACAGCAAAAATGCCAGGACATATTTTTGCGAACATATCCGTAGATATGAAATACGTAGATACGGTATATTTTTGCGAATATATTCTGCGCGAACATTATTTTGAAATTCCGCATTAACAAGATTATATTCTTACAAGTTCTCATATAACTTCTTCAGGAACATTTTATGAACTCTAATTATGCCCATATTGCTTAGTTAGCTGACTATGAGTCTACTATTGAAAACATCTCTAAAACACCACACACAATTCATCACAATGCTACAGATTGATATGCATTATGATTACGCCTGTATGTATTGCGCGAATTTCAAGGTCTTCTTTTAGTATTTAGATTCTATCGCACTTCATTTGTATTCTTACCTAGTTGCTCCTTTGCTGTGTATATCAAAAACCTTAAGGAGTTTTTCGTTTTTCCATTTCATGTTTCCTACAGCTACTAGCTGACACATTGTAGCGAATCTCCTATCTGCTTGACGAAAAATTTCTATCACCAGCTCGGACTAGCGTCTACTTCTGCAATGGAATCGAAGGGTAAAATGCTATGGTAGCCACAATAATTTGCCATACAGTTTATTTTATTTTATTTTTTGCCGATTATGGCAGCGCTTTGCGCTTACGTACACATAAAGCCAACGACCTAGAGCTCTCCCAAATTCAGGTAAAAAAACCAACTAGTTGCACGCCTATTTCAAAGCCATTTCGTCTTTCCATTTCATGTTTCCTACAGCTACTAGCTGACACATTGTAGCGAATCTCCTATCTGTTTGACGGAAAATTTTTATCACCTGTTCGGACTAATGTCTACTTCTGCAATGGAATCGAAGGGTAAAATGTTATGGTAGTCACAGTAATTTACCGTACAGTTTAATTATATTTTTTTTTACCAATTATGGCGGCGCTTTGCCCTTATGTGTGCATATAGCCAACGACCTAGAGCTCTCCCAAAGTCAGGTAAAAAAAACAACTAGTTGCATGCCTATTTCAAAGCCGCGGTCAGTTTAGTTTAGTTTAGGTCAGAGTATTGAGAGATTGCCGAGCGAGCTTTCGCTTTTTGATGTGCTTTGCATTGTCTTGTGTTTCAATGTTCTTATCATTTTGAGGGGTAACTACTAACTGTGCTCTGACGTACTGAGAAGAGCTGTAGATGCATTTTGAATTAAAAGTTCTAGAACTGTAAAACGTTTTTCAAAAATAAATTTCATCAAGTTGTCATCGGTTCTGTGGACATTTAATCCCGTACGCACGTAACAATATAGTTAAAAAATGGAGAAAATCGCCCGATTAATATCTTTTTATCATTCTTATTTTAAAGGAGAGTAAAGAATTTGCGTTATAATTTATGAGAATTTCTAAACTTTCTAGCCGATACATTTTTAGGTGTTGAAATTTTAAAATAGTAAACATTAAACAGTCGAAAAAAATCGAGTTTTTTTTCGAAAATTCTCCAAAACAATAACAAATTATGTTGAGATTTTCACACAAACTTTATTTGAAAGACGTTTTTTCCCCTTTATATGATGTGCAAGCAGTCAAATTCTGAAATTTTTAGTTTGTACACCACACGAAAATATGTGTGAAAAATAATTTCTACAATAAATTAAAAAAAAAAAAAATCTAAATTGAATCTTGAAAAAACTGTGTCACCACATAGTACTTTCATCCAGAAACAGTTTTGCACTCGATAACTTATTCGTAAATAGTTTAAAAATTGAAAACAGATTTTTCACCATAGTGACAAACACCAAGAGTAGACTAAATAAAAGCTTATAATGAAAAGGCTTACCCATGGGTAGAACACAAAATTCATTTATAACCCTCCTGATGTCCAATAAGCATGGCATAGGATCTCTTTCGGGATCATATTCCCAGTCCTTAATATATCCCACATAATTATAATCACCAATAAAATCGGACAAATTGAATTTTGGATAATTAATGATGACTTTTTCTTTAATAAGCTCTTCCAAAAGAGATTCAAAGCTCCTGGTAAATAGAAAAAACCAAGATTTAATACCTCATCAATCAATAATTAATCTTTCAATTAATAATTCAAATTAGTATTTTAAATAATAAGTACAGGGTGTCCATTTTATTCACCGAAAAAACAATGTTTTAAATAATACAGAATAAGAGACGGGGGAGGGGAACTGAATGAATTTTATTTAGCACTTCAAAAGCTTTACTAATATGTTTCAACATCAGCACCGTTAGTTGCTCGGAGAATGTCAAGTCTGTTCTCGATTTCTCTCTAGACGTTATTAAGCATTTGTGGAATCACAATAGCTGTGTCTGTGCTAATTTGACTTTTTAATTCTTCGATGCTGCGAATCTCTGCAGCATAAACGTGGTTCTTCAAGTATCCCAAAACAAATTCGAGTGATATGACGTCTGGAGATCGGGATGGACATGAAATTGGTCCACTTCAGCCAATTCAACGATTTGGGAATGTTTCAATAAGGAAATCACACACGCGTGTAGCCCAATAACAGGGGTATGATTTTCTGAAGAAACTGATCATTATTATTGATATGATCAAGAATGTCTACAGAAAATTCCATACGAACGACTCGATTGTTAGGTTTGATTTGTTCACAAATCTGCCATTTGTAAGCAGTCAATTTCATTCTTTCATGAATAATATTACGAACAATCGACTTGGGAATTCCTATTTGCAGGCTGATATGACGAATAGATTTATTGGAACTGCACAGAAATACATTTCGTATGGCGTAAACATTTTCATCACTGACGCTTGACCTACCTCTACCTTCTTTATGCGAAACAGTCTGGTCTCTCGAAATTGTTTTAACCATCACTTAATTGATTGTTCCGTTGATGAAGGTTTATTAAATTCATGTCCGAATCGCCTCTGGTTATTTTCGGAGATTTCATTTCCCATAATCAGCGAACGCACACAGCTTTTTCGCTGCATGACGCCATTTTGTCTGTAAACAAACAAGTTCTCTGTTGCCATTCTCAAAAATTAGAACAAAAACAAATGGAATTTCTTGAACTAAAGATTATAAGAATATAAATTATTTCCGGTAACTTCACAAAATTACATTCTTTTATAAATTTAATTTTGTTTTCCAGTGATTAAATTATGGACACCCTGTATAGCAGGTTTTCCCCTTTAAATTCCCATACAAATATTATTTGATAACAAAGATTTCAAGTTTTGTCATTTAAAATTGAAACACCGAGCTAATAAAGCATACAATTCAAACTTTTGAGAAATGATAAAAAAAAGCTTCTAAATAATGTAAACATGTTTTTCAGAACCATATTTTAAGATGCAACACTTTTAAATACAGTAGTTTAAACAATCTTTAGTTAAATATTATTAAATAAACATTAAAAGAAATTATTCATGGTAAAATCTACATAAACATCATTATCTCATTGCATCCCGTAGGAAATAAATATCTTTTACTTTTCTTTCATATATAGAGTGTGATTAATCATTACATTTTGTGAAACAGATTCACAATACATGATGTTTATTACACTGAAGAATAAACGAAACTTGCTTCATTTTCTGCTATAATATAGTGAATCTCTCAAAACTAAGAACTGTACCAGAGACTGGTTGAGTAACTAATAGTAATAAAAAGCTCACATTATCAGTGGATGGGTACGAAAGTCAGCATGCAGGACATTCTGCACGAAACTACTGTGCTTGCCCGATAACAAGGCCTGGTCTTAGATTAATTTTTACTGCAAGAGACAAGCTACGTTTATTTTCGCCGTTTTTTAACGTAGTGTAAATAGCATTTGTTCGTGTTCAAGAAATACATTTATTCAGGTTCAAACATTCAAAAATGCACAAAATCACTTATTCTAATACAGTTATGTCATCTTCTCCTGGCAAGCTCCAAATCACGAATTCCGGACTCAGTTTTCTGCGACTTCATTTTCTCAGACCATTGGTCCTACCCTCTCATGTTGAGCAACAGAGCTCTCCTCAAATGAGCTTTTCTTAGACCACGTAGACTGCTCGTAAGGCATTGGCAACACAGTTGTCCGTTATTATATCCCATGCATTTTTTACCCAAATAACGACTTTTTTTGGACTTCACAAAGTTTCCTCGTTGATTTATCTTCATTCTATTCTCAATGTAGTCATTGATTACCGTGCGCAAATGGTCTTTAAATGGTTTATTTATCAGAATATCAAGAGTTTAGAGGCTATGCAATCACTTCTGCGGGAATCATTATTTGACGAATTCTTTCCGCAAGGAAGTTTTTCAGTAGATTAGCGTGGCGAGTGCTGACAGAATCTCACACTAGCATAACCTTTGGCCCCTTGCGAAACAAGTTGTAGAAATAAATCGACCCACTTTCTTATTGCTGCTTGTGTGCACCAAAGTTTTCCTATCTCAAAAACATAAATACCTGAGGTTCGATTTTCTCTTTCTTGCACTGCTTAGAGATGATTAAAGGCAGAGGGCTTTCTTTTCATTGAGACAAATTGCTAAAATAATGAGTGCATTTTCATAATCAGTGGAAGGAATCTGTATCGCAGAGGCAGCCCTCTTATCGATGGTAATTCGAGATCCTTTACCCATAAACATTGGAGTTTCCTCTATAGAAATCATAGACTTAGAAAAGTCGATGCCATCACCGAAACACTTGAGTGCAAGCGCATGTTTAATCACTTCGGTATCTTCCAATTTGAACAGTGTTGACGATCTTCTTGGAGACAATTCATATCGATGAAGGAAGCCATCCACCCAGTGTTGTGATACTTTGAATTCGTCTGGCGATATGTCTAGCTGTGGTGTCATTGCAAGGGCAAATGCTCGAATATCAGCCCTGCGAACAAGCAAACACTTGTTCTGTCAGCAGTGCATTCAGAGATGATGTGGTCCATTCAGAAAATAATGGTTGCCGAATTGATCCACACTTAACTGTACTTGGCATTTCCTCCGTGGACTTTTTGACGAAGGCTATTGTACCTGATCCCTAGTTTTAGATCATTCGTAGATCCAACTTCTTCTCTCTATAGAAAGCTGTAAGATTTTTATCCATGGAGACTTTTACAATTTCGTTCTTGTATTCGACGGAATAGCTCTTTCTTTTTCAAATCATTTTATCTCAGCCTCAAAATTTATTACCCTTTAACCCATTTATGCCCAGTAGCTAAAATATGGGACGCTTGGAAATTAGTCTGTAGAAAATCTTGTAGGGCACGTATCTTTTAATCAAAGCAATTTTTCATACGGGTAAGGTTTGTTCTTACTTTTAGCAAAAGATGGAGCCACTAGATGGATATTAAAGTTACGTTAGAACAAGTTATTTTTATTGCTATAATTCCAGCATCCAAACGTCATGAGTAGCCACAGGAAGTAAGTACCTTTTGCAAACTTCTTATTCATAAAACTAAAAAACTTAAAAATGATTTTCTTAAAATAAATCACAAAAGACTTCTGCAAAGTTATTTTGCAAAAATAACAATATCATTTTTCTATAATTACGTTTAATCTTTGGTGTCCTGTTTATGGGACACTGGGCATAAGTGAGTGCATTAAGCCTAAAAGATGTTACTGTATTATCAGTAACCTAAAAGCGTGTTTATTCGAAATATGCATGTTTTATGCGATAATACTTCAAAATCTGCTATGTTATTACTATTACTGCAGATAAAATATTGAAATTCTACAATATTTGCTAAAATATATTTGCATGTAAAGAAAACATTTTTAACTTTTCAATTTTTAACTTTTCAATCAGTTTTAATTTTTCTTGAAATATAATTTTTTCGATAATAAAAAAATATGATTTATATTATATTGTGTATACAAAAAACTGCAATTGTTATTTACTGGAAAACTTCGATGAATTATTTCAGATACTTAACCTTAAATGAAGCTATCTCCTTGCTTCATGAACTGGAAGAAAATGATGGTGATGACTTTGATGGAGCAGATGTGTTTATGGAGCCACCTGATAATGTTGTGATCAGCGATGAGGACAGTGGTGATGAAGACTATGTCGGTATGGACAATCTAAGTGGAAATCAGTTACGGGCAAATGCAGAAATAAGATTTAGGGGCAAGTCAAATATTATTCTGAGTCAGTCAGTCAACAAAGATATTGCAAATGAAAACAGCAACGATGAAGATAACACACCACCACTGAAGAAAAAGCGATTCATTGAGAAACGAAAATGGGTAATGAGTGACTTAACTAATGTGCAAAGAGAAAAATGGAACTGGAATGAAGATTGGAATCGTTCAATGGAAATTTCATCAAAGTCTCCATGTAATCTTTTTGAGCAATTTTTTGATGATGATGTACTTGATTATATAGTTTATCATACTAAATTGTATGCTAGACAAAAAGGTAATCACGTGTTTGATATTACGTCTGAAGAAATGAAAGCATTTATTGGGATTTTAATTGTTAGTGGATATGTTGCTGTTCCTCGTCGAAGAATGTTCTGGGAGAACAGTGATGACACTAAGAATATTGCTGTATCTAATGCAATGAGAAGAAACAGATTTGAAGAAATCATGAAATATCTTCATTTCTGTGACAATAATAATATCGATAAAGAAGACAAATATGCTAAGCTACGGAACATGATGTGTATGATAAACGACCGTTTTTTGAAGGCTTTCCCTTTGCAACAAGGTTTAGATGTTGATGAGGCCATGATACCTTACTACGGGCGACATCCGGGTAAGCAATTTATTAGAGGAAAGCCCATTAGATTTGGATTTAAAGCCTGGTGTTTAAACTGTCCGAATGGTTACTTAGTACAATTTGATTTTTATCAAGGTAAAGACGCAAGTAAAATGGAAAACCAAAAGGATTATGGGCTTGGAGGATCAGTTGTCCTGGATTTAATCAGCGAGCTTCCAAAATATCCTTTTACGATAGCAATAGACAATTACTTTACTTCCATAAGGCTCGTTGAGGAGTTGTCAAATTCTGGATTTGCAGTTGTAGGTACAGCCAGAGAAAATAGGATTGGAAACTGTCCAATTGAAACCGTTAAAAATCTGAGAAAAAAGGAAAGAGGTGTTATCGATTACAGGAAAGACATATCATCTGGTGTAATAGTTGTACGTTGGAAAGACAGCAATGTTGTTACAACAGTTTCAAACTGCACTGGAGTTAATCCACTAGGTTCAGCAAAACGTTGGTCATCTTCTGAGAAACAGAAAATCGCAGTGCCTCAGCCTCATGCAATTACAATATACAACAAGTTTATGGGTGGTACCGATCGAATGGACGAAAACATTTCAAATTATCGCATTGGATTCCGTGGGAAAAAATGGTGGTTTCCACTTGCTATGTTTTTAATTGATGCATCAATTCAAAATGCATGGCTCCTCCATCGCATGTTTTGCAAGAAAGAGGACACGATGGATCAACTAGAATTTCGCCGCACCATTTCGAAGAACTATCTCAAACAATTTGGTGTGCTTCCCAAACCTGGAAGAGCAATCGCTTCTACAAAAATGAGTAAGCGTGTGACCAATGAAATTCGATTTGACGAAATTGGCCACACAATTGTTGTCAGTAAAACGCAACTGCGATGTGCCCAGTGTCCAGGTAAGACCACAAGAAAATGTGGAAAATGTAACGTCGGACTGCATGATAAATGCTTTCAACAATTTCATGAAAAGTAACTGTTTTTAATTTATTGTTCTTACATTTCCATTGTCTATAATTTGTAAAATGATAAAATATTCTTAAAATTACCATCGCTTTCAACGATTTAATCGAATTTATTTTTATTGACTATTACTAATTATTAACGATTTGCAACACTGAAAGTTTCAAATACAGGTGTATTTTGCTTACACGTATGCCCAGTGTCCCATAAACAGGACGTACATTTACTCAGCAAATATGACAATTGTTGTTAATTTGACGCCTGAAGTGTATTTATACCTTTCATAGTAAGCGATAGAAGTTCATTAATAATGAAGAAAATCCTAAAAAAAAACTTGGGCATAAACGGGTTAAATTTATTACTAAATCAAGTGCTGAACGTCTGTTGCTAACGCGAAGTATATTGAATACAGAAGATTCTAATTTGTCGCAAATGTGCACGTTTGTTGCATATGAATTTGGTCATTTGGCACTAGCAATAAGGCACCTCCGTGACTGTCGACCTTAACTAAGGTTATTTTAAGGATAGGGCTTATATTAGGAGTACTCTGAAAAATCATGCCCAGGGTTTGTTTTTTGATTTAATCTTATTTTTGAGGAAATATGGTAGCTTATATTCATGTCAGCTATGGGGAAAATTCTATGGAGCTAGTACTTGAATTTATTGCTTTTTCTAATGTGAAAGAAAAATTAAATATGTTGTGAAAGGGTATGGTAAACATCACAGAGTCTATTCGATTTTATGAAATAAACATATGATAATTGATTTATTGCCAAAAAATAAACCTCCACGAATTATAATTAAATAATCGTAAATTCTTAAGACTTAAATTTTTTGGTACACAGGAATTTGGGTTTTATTTTTTGCAATTTAAAATATAAAAATCAATTTTTTACATAATACCTGTTTAAAACTTATCTAGATTATATATTTGGTAAATTACACCGTACTACACATATTTTGTTACATATAAGTGCTCATTCTTTATTAATTTGAGAGTGAGTGAATATTGTTAAGTGTTCGGCAATGGAAGAGTAACACGCCAATATACACAAAAAGTCATTTGAAAAGGGTGGAACATGGAAATATGTAGAAAGTAATCATCCGTTAAGACGAAAATAGGGTAATTTTAACCAGGGTTTCTAAATGATGCCCCCTGAAAATGTGGAGGGAGGAGGCTGCAGTTACTCAACACCAGCAACATAGAAAATCGGAGTAAAACATTACCCTATGTGGGGCTGCACGGTGTACTTCAGACCGCTTACGCTACTGATCAAAATACATGAGAAATGGGTTTTTTACCAACACAGCTGAAAACATCGATCATTTCAAGCTGTAAAAGTTCTAGCAGTTATTCTGAATCCTTAAAATAAGAGTAAAACATTGTTCATGAAATACCGTATAAAATGTAACATGAATTTTACAGTAACTTCTAAGCAAGAGTAAATATTAGAAAATTAATTGCGTAATCATGCTTAAAAGATGAAATTTAGTAACTTTAGTTTTTTTTAATTATGCTTAATTTTCAAAATATGAGCATAATATTGGTTATGGTTTTTAAAATGTTATACGAATTTTGTTGTAACTTCTAAAGAAGAGACCATCATAGAAAATAAAGTGCATTTCCGTACTCAGGATAAAAATTTAGTCAGAAAAAACGATCTCATCCCTATAACAGAAAAAAAAATGTAGAACAGTGTTATAAAAACATTATGTTGAAGTAAATAATACTGTTATTTTCAGTTTGAGCATATTATTTCATGAAAATGTTTGAAACTGTGTTTTTAGAACCAAATAGTAATATATCATTATAATAAATGCCAGCATACAATACATTCACAATCATCAAACTTCACAAATATTAGAAAAAGCATTAAATTCTAATTTTAATAGACTCTGTTTTCTATTAAAGAAATAATAATATATCGAAGTTATTTGAGGTAATATACCTAACTGCTGAAATAAACAAAAATTTGTAATGCCTTCACCAGTAAACGTGATTTCATAAAATTTAAATCAATACCATGTTTTGAATGAAAATTTTTCCAGTTGTATCAAATATGAAACATTATAGAAATTAGAAACTTTTTTAAAAAATATTTTGCTTGGAAATGAATTATTTATTTATGATATAAATAATTTCAGAAAATAAATACTTTCCACATTAAAATTTTATATTATAATCTCCATGATTTCAGATTATATTAATTTTATTTTACTTCATTAATAGAATACAAGAATTAAGGTAAAATAGCAGCTGCAGAATATTATCCACAGCTTGCTTAAAAGTAATGGAAAGAGGTTATTTTATGAACTTTTTTTAATCCATTTCACTTACAAAAAAGTTGCAAAGAAAAGGTGAAAAATTATGGTTAGAAAAACCATAGTGAAAAATTTAGGTATATAAATTTAAACAAAAAATATTTTTTTTCCTGAAATGTGCAATTTACTGTATCAATACTAGAAAAATAATTTTTTTCCCTATCAAAAAACAAATGATATTTGACAGAAGCACACTATAATTATTTTGAGATGTTTATTCCCTTGCACTAAATATACTTTTAGCTTCGTACGATTTCATGAAATTTTAAAATTTATACTTCTATTACATTTAAGATTTCCATTCTTAAAAGAATGTAAATTCATGTTAAATCAAAAAGTGGGACAACTTGCATCATATAATATATTTTAGATAAATTCAAACATAGCACACAAAGAGGAACTGCTTAGGGCTTTCACAACAGTAACAATTTTAAGTTTCTGTTCTTAATAGAAAACATTCTCACCTATTTGGAGTCAAGTCTTTTTCTTTTTTACCTTTTCCCTTTCCTTTTCCTTTTTCTTTTTTTCCTCCCTTTTTCACGCTTTTTTTTCCTTTTTTACCCAAGTCTTTCTCAGAAGCCTTTAATTGCAATAAATAAAATAGTCATAGAAAAATATTAAAATTATATTATAAGTGTTTAAATATGCTTAGAACTTTAGTAAACTATTTTGAATTAATTGTAATATAACTGATAAAGGATGAATTGTAAATAATTAATAAGAATTAATATTATTTTGAATATTTAAGCCATACTTTTTGTGTTGAATTTAAGCCATATTTCTCATATTGAATTTAAGGCAAACTGCATATTCAACAATTTTAAGATTCGCGTCCAGCTTAAATGCAAAGTGAATATTTTAACATAATAAATTAGACTGCTTATTACATTTACATGAGTACCTATTAAAAAAATGAAAATGCTTCTTATTTATTATTATACTTATTAAAAATTATTTAAATTCTTTATTATTGTCAACTTTACAATTTTGAAATCCTTCTGAGCTTGAAATCTAGGATAGCTATTATTTAATTTTTTTTTTTTGTTTTCCAATTTTAAAATCCTACCACAGCTTAAATTTTGAAGTCATACAGTATTACAACAATACTAACAAAATCAAACTTAATCAAAGAGTAAAATGAAAGGAATTTAATTTTAATTACGATGATACAGTAAGAATTCAATGTAAAATACTTCAGACATCAAAGTATAACAAAAAATTTAATTCAGTATAATTTCTGGTACGGTTACTATCTTAATACGCAATTAACATTCTTTTTAGTTGCATTGGTGGTCATGTTAGGTAGATTTTATTACATTCATGTAATACATAAAGTTAGTGAACAAAATTACATAAAAAATCAGCTTTTTAGAGTAATAAATAAATATATACTTCTGTTAAGCGATTAAGTTCTTCTCTCATAATTTTATCGGTGTGCAGTCTAACAGATAATTCCATTTCTTGAATTGCCTCTTTCTTCAACATTTCTTCATCATATTTATCAAAAATATCCACGGGTTCTTTTTCAGCCCAAACTCCTATCAATCATTGTAAAATTTCTATCTGAATAATAAAGGTATCTAATATGAAAATCGCATTTCTTCTAACTATTTAAGATAATAAATAAAATAAATAAAATATAATAAAAACAGTTCATGGGGAAATCTTGAGAAACAGTACAAATAAAAGTTTTCAAGAAAAGAAATAAAGACTCATCATATATCTATGCAGGATTATTAAAAACAATGAATACTCTTATGGTAATAATCTTCCCAAAAGAAAAATGAACAGGCTTATCTGAAAGTGATTACCATTTCTGACGAGCCAAATAAATATCTCCACAGATAATATATTTTGATATTATTCTTGAAGCCAATTGCTCCTTAATTCAAATGATATTCCCTTAAATATACATTAAAGCAATGGCCAAAATGCTTAATTTTTTTTATAAAAATAAAATATTTTATGTATTAAACCAAGGGTTCCCAATAAAATATTAAAGGGAATTAATCAAGGATGATCAGGGGATCAAACAGGGATCGAGAGCCGAACATGCAACAGCAACTGATCAGCATAATCAAGATCCCATTGATAACAAAAAAGATTTATTAATACAATTAATAATTAATTGTTTATTGATATAAAGCTGAATCACATAGTGTGTATAATCACTGTTTTACCTTACTCACTGAGTTCTTTTGTTTTTTTAATTGCATCTTGTTTAATTACTAGCAATATGACACAACCTCTATAGTGTACTTTTACGTAAGTGTATTGTTATATATACACATTTATACATTTTATATAACTTATTAGTCTAAAGGGATTTAGTCCCGAAGGACTATTACTTTCGTTTGGGAGTTTTGCGTTGTTTCACAAAAAACGGCGCATCACTTTTCAATTTAGTCCTTATGTTTCTTTGTTAGGTTTTTTTTTTTTTTTGACGTAGCTTTCTCTTCAAAAATCGTCTGCGTTGCAGGGGAAAATAAAAAGGAATTTTAATTACAATTCTAAATAAATAGCCAAATAAATGTGAAATTCGTAACAATATTCTCTAAAACTTTGACGAATTTTCATTAACAAACTCAAAGATTTCAAAGCCAGCAATACCAACGTTGTACAGAAAAATATTTTTATCTCCAGCGCGTGAGAGTGTGTACCGAAATTTCTAAAGATATGCTCAATTTAAAATTAGTTTGCGATATTGCTCTTGAAATCAATTTTATGGTTTAAGTGCGAAGAACATGGTATTTAATAAATAAAGGTAACACACAAAATGTTAAATAAACGCCCCTTTGGACGTAATTAAAATCTGAAACCTTTCAGATTTTTTTTTATTTATTTATTTATTTTATTCGTTCTTTCATTTATTTATTTATATCTGTTGCATTTGCTCATCCATCCTTTCGACCATAAATTGTCAGAAATTTATTACAATCTTGTTCAATCATTTACTCTACTTTTCACAGTTGGAATATATATGTTCTCAGCAAAGGCTCTGTTCTCAGTATGTGCATCTCAGATATTGTATTATAGATAAGTAAAACAGAGGAGCTTTTTGGCCCGATATGCTAATGCCCAGTGTTTCAGTCACCCTTGTATTGGCAGAAATAAAAAAGTGAGGTAGAAATTATTTAAACTAAATATATCGGAAAATACACACTAAATTTATTTCATTTGTTTTAAAAATAACTAATAGTTTTTAATAGATACATTTTTATGTCGCAATAAATGCAATTTTCATTTTTATATTGCAATAAATGCAATACAAAAATGAAAATGCAAGAGCACAAAAAACACAAAAATATGAAGAACACAAAACTAGAATGGAAAACAAAAGGCAGGCTGAACATTTTTGAACAAGGTGATTAAAAATTTAAATCAAGCAAGTTTATGCTAAATATTAATTAAAAATTGAATTGCTGAGCAATTTGAATATGCGACTTTGTTTCTGAAAATTTGTTTATATTTGCTAAATTAAAAACTACAGTAAAAAAATTAAACATAAACCTAATAAATTTTTTTTCAAACTTTTATTCAGCTTTTTAATCTAATTGTTATCTTGAAGTTATTTATGTGCGATTATTTGTATTATGATTATGTTTTATGTCGTAAATTAGACAGAAAAAATGTAAAAAGATCTATGAAAAAAATCATTCCTTTAAAAGGGTGCAAGAAAAGGTTGGGAATCTCTGTACTAAACAATCAAGGAACTAGATTTTTAAATTTTATTATAATAGCAAAGCTATTTTTGTGAAAAGCAACAGTTTTAAACTTTAATGAATCGTTAATTTTATTCTTTCTCAGCATTATGTAATTTATCATGTTATAATAAAACATTCTTTAAATGATTCATTAAATTTCTAACCTGTTTATATGAAATTTTTCATTACCTGTCTGTGTCAATAATATGCAACGAATCAATTTGCAAAGGTGCCAAGACAATTTATTATTTTTGACATTTCTGCTGCTAATTACCTTTATTTCACAGTTCAGAGCAAGATCTCGAATTATATTTTAAATATTATAAATCTAGAGTGATTTACATTAGATTAAGACATTTCAATAGCAATTAAGAAGCCCTCAAAATAAAAAAAAATAAAGTATTAAATTCAAATGAGAGATGGCTGATTTGAAGTTCAAACTGTTTTAGGAAAAGAAGTGACTAATCAAAAGGGAAATTCAAGAAGCAGACTTCATTGGATGAAAATTTAATAAACAGTATGTATTTCTGAAATTGTTAAATAACATTTACAGCGTATGGTTTTTGTAATTTTTTAGGGAGCTAATTTTTTCATAAGCTTCCTTAAATTCTATGAGCAAATTAAAACTGTGGAATTATAATTTAAGATAAAAACAGATGGATGAATTACTTTACAAAGTATTAAAAGAAATGAAGCAATTAATCAAAATAGAAAGTCAAGGAAGCAAATTTCATTGAATGATTATTTTCATAAGCTGTGACCATTTTTGGAAATTTCTCGAAATAAAATTTATAATTTACAATGGAAGGGTTTGAGTATTTTTTGTTTTGTTTTATGCACAGTGTTTGTTTTCCGCATTTTAAAATACAATTCACTTACAACAGTAATTTTCAAAATGCTTTGTAGAATTGAGAGATTCCATGTAACTTCTTTCAGGGTTCCACAAGCAGGGTTGTGGTGTCGGTAGGGAAAATGACCGATTCCGACTCCTGAATTTTAAACTTAAAGACTCCAACACCCTCATATATATATAAACACATACACATGTGTTACAGCTTATTTTTTTAATATAAAAGAAGTAATAGATACTACGGGAAAAAATCGAAGGCATAGCAAATTATTTATATTAATTAGCATTTGTTACAAAATGGGAAAACTGGCATTAGTAATTTCTAAGAAGCAATATAGCTTCGGCAAGATCTTCTTTGTTAGAGGACCGTAGATCCGAATTGGTAAACTTCAGAGCTGAGAAAGAGTCTTTCCACACTACTTAAGTAGGAGGAAGAGCTGTTACTGTTAGAGCTACTTCTTTTAATTTTTTAAGTTATAAAAGAGGTGTTTTGCAAGCGCAATCATATTTCTCTATCTTTTCAAAGGCTGTGTAGAAATCTGGTTTGTATTTTTTCATTTTTATATCTAAAGACTCTTG
The DNA here is from genome assembly GCA_000611955.2 of Stegodyphus mimosarum. Taxonomy (NCBI): domain Eukaryota; kingdom Metazoa; phylum Arthropoda; class Arachnida; order Araneae; family Eresidae; genus Stegodyphus; species Stegodyphus mimosarum. Next base: position 74,543 of record KK114494.1, read on the forward strand.
GTTCTTTATTTTCATTTGCTTTGCCTTAGACTTTTCAAAATTATCCAAATATTTCTCAAAATCTAATTCATCACTGGAAGAGGATAATAGAGATTCAGTTGCAATGTCTGCAGTTTGACTGTACTGATTTGAATACTCCAGTTGTTCTGAGAATAATTCTATTCTTAATGAAAGTCCATAGATCGCTTTCTTTGCCTCTTTAATTTATTCGTCATCCAACAAAATTCAGTGTCTTGGATGTACATATATTGAACTAGTTTCTTTTTTCTTCATTGAAGAAATGACTCCTTCTGCAATAAGCCCTCCATTTCAGAAAGAACAAACATCACATTCTTCCCTTCTCGCCTCCTGTTAATTCTTCAGATTGTAGATTTTTTTTTTTTGGTTGTTATATACGGTGTAGAAACAAGAGTTTCCAATTCTACAAAATCATTCCACAGTCTTTCGGTTAATGAAACATTAGGGTTAACTACATCTTCTAAAAACGTTCTTAATTCTAACAACCTCTATATCATCCAACGCGGACTTCCCCATCGCGTTTCTTGATCAATAATTGCTCCTTTTCCCGCTCGCTTGCTAAGAATGGCATCAATTTTGGGTGTTCTTGCTGCTATTGCTGCACACCTAAATTTACCAATGAGATGTGTAACTAAATGAAGTAACTAAATGGATCAGTTTAATCAATAATGCCTAATATCACATCCACCCTCCTCCTTTATATATTTGTATTAATACGTCAATAAAATAGAAAATAATTATTTATTAATGTATATAGCCCATAAATAAAAATAATAACTCAGTTTGTCATTAATGTTTTTTAAAATTCAATGCCAATGAAATGCAGTTTGAATTTCCTTTCAAATTCAAATTGTCCAACAAAAACTAGAGTCTGAGACGACGCGTTTTTAGCGATCCCAGCTCCGATTCTTTTTACCCCAAAATCTGTCAAACTCCGAGTCCGACTCCACAGCCCTGTACCACAAGTCAAAATCAAAATTTAGAGGAATTTTTTAATGCCATACGGATAGTAAAGCAAAACATAGAAATTCATTATTTATATAATATTTTTTATTTCAGTTGTTATTTTTACTTAAAATAGCATCAAGTAGATACGTTTTTATGATTGTGATTCCATGGAAGTATAACAACTTAAGTGATAACAAATCAATCTGTTTGCATGACAGTCCATGCATTTCTAGTAACAAAAAATCATTTTTAACTAACAGAAACAGTTGAACAAAATAAGCTGAACGCTGAATGTGGAGTTCATTTATAGATACTGTATCTAGGTTTTGTGAAAAAAAATACAAGCACATCCCAGCCATTAAATTTACATAGTGTAAATAACAAATTAAATACTATACTTCATGAAGTTTGTATTCAAATTGTTCGATAAAACTGTAAAGAAATAATATTTTTTTTTAAATTTTAAACATAAAATGTATACAACTTTGACATATTTTCAATCCCACAAGTGCCTGAATATTTAAAACTGATGAATATTGGGAGTTCAGGCCCAGGCAAACAAGATGGCTGTATGGTTGGTTTTTGTGGATTTCCTCATGTGTAACTTTAATACGAGCTAATTCCTTCCCTCCATAAGTTTCCCTCAGAAGGTCCTCCACGAAGGCATTCCTTCCCTTAGGCACACAGCCCTCATGTGCTTTGTCATATTCAAGTACTCTAATCTCACTGACATATAGTACGTTTTTAAGTATAATCTTTCTGATAACGGTATAAGGTTCCCGAAAAACAATTATGGCTTTATAGCTTTCCTGGGTTAAAAGAATTTGAAGATTGCTGATTGACATTATTTCAGAAAATTAAGATATAATTTTTTCCTACGTTTTAGTTATTTATTTATTTTGATACACTATTTACTGCTTATCTTTGTAATTAGTCTATTACATTATTAATATAACGGCCTTAATAATTGATGCATTGCATTACAACTTTAACATTTTCTTATGCATGGGCCTTCAGTAAAACAAAAGCTGTATGCATATTTATAATTACCATCACTAAATCTCTCTCAGATGACCATCTTTATAAAAATCTAATATTGTTTTGAAGTATGTGTGATTATCTTAGGGTTTACTACATTAAAGTGTTTTAGAGGTACTTGTTTTCATGGTAAATTTTTTTGGATATTTGTTTAAAATTTAAAATGATTTAAACATACTATTGTATTCAGCAATGAGTTCAAGTAAGTCTGGGATATATTTTGATGCCTTCTGGCAATATGCCATTGATTCTCCCTAAAACAGAATATAGGTTTGCATTAAAATTATATAAGAGAAATGAGTGAAAACATAAAGTGTCATATTTTTAGAAAACTCATTAAAACAATTAATTACACGAAACTAATACTTACATCTTCTTTTTTTTCAACATCTTTTTTCTTATTCTCAATAATTTTGTCTTTCCCAGTACTTTCATTTTTCACCTAAATATGTTTAAAATAGACTATTTTATATATGGCATATATTTTATATAGCATATGAATCAATTATAGACAAAAAAAGTAAGAAGTTTAGAGTCTAATTTACAAAGACATGAAGAAATCAAATAAAAAACACTAAAACCCCCAAATCCTATGATACATTTAAATAATATGTGTATTAATTAACAGAAAATATTTTCAGACAATATTAAAATGATATTCTATTTATTTTGAAAAAATAACATAAACTTCTGTAAATTTTTCTGGTTACAACAAACAGAATTCTAGTATTACATGTGCTAACAGTATTGATGATATGAATACAGTCTGAAAAAGCTTTAATCAGCTTCTTAATAGGGTGGTATGTACTATTTTATCTAATTTCTAATAGCAAGAAACGATTGTTAACATTTTAATTTGCCCATTAATTGGAAAAGTTTACATACTCAATTCACACAGAAACTTAGGAAAATTAGCATATGAAATTCTAACAAATGCTTCTTGCTCATGTTAATGCATTGTTGGAAGGCATTCATGCCATAGATTTCTTCCCCGCTATGGTTTTTCTACATTTATAATACAAGGATTTTAAATTGGGTCTGTACTGGAAATTTTACTTAACAAATCAGTAAAGATAAAATTTGCTTCATCTGGCATTAGATGATGACGGAACAATGCGTGATCTTCCTCCATTCTAGCCAGAATTGGAGTGAATCCAATGCATTTCTTCCCCTTTTCATTGCCTCTCTCCTGAAATGATTGCATTTCATTGCCATGGAACAGCAAATTTGTCAGAAGTCAGTCTAGTGACAGCCATAACATTCACGTCGCGCATAATGCCTTGTTGAACAGCACGGATTTTGTTCCAGAACTGCACTAACATGTTTAAAGTTTTTTGTCGCTGAATATTTTCTCTTCAGCCTGACAATGAATGATTCTGAATATGGTAAGTGATTCTTCGTTGATTCATCCATTTCAAAAGGCTATGTTCTTATAACACAGATATACAGTAAGCTTTATTTCTGCATTGTAGTCCCAGTTGAACTACTGCCCCAGAGCCTATTTAGCTAAATGCTTTCATTGAAGCAATTTCTGTTCGCGGTGCCCAACATACCATGGCAAAATGATTGCACATCTCTCAGCTACTGATATACATATGAGTACTAAGCAAGCACCCAAGGAGGCTGACTGGACTGTCAACAGAAATTCAGAGATACAATATGTGCCGTCACTTATTTATCTCTGCCTATTAAAAAAACTCTGAAAATCATTTGTAAAACATTCCTTTTTACAAAAATTTTTTTTTAAATTGGAAAACTATAATGTTATTGTAATATTATCCACATAAATTCAAGTTTGCAAACTATATATTAATAAAATATTAATATTAATATAGAATGCTATAATTATATATGTTACCGGCAAAGTATGAAATGCCAGCATTCTATAGAGTGCCTAGGCATTGTATATAATATCGGACGTTTTTAGGTAAAGTGTGAAATATGAAAATTATTACATACTTTCCCTAGGCATTATATATAATACCTAGGCATTCTATAGAATGACAAATGCTCTTTAGGAAAAGTATGAAAAAAGATTATGGTAAGGCTATTATTTAAAAGACGTTCGTTCCTCAAAAATGCAAATGTTATTTTGAAAAGTTAATGAAAGAGTGCCATTAAAAAACTGTTATTCGAAATATGTACAACAAATAGTGAGATAATCATTGATACAACATAATAAATTTGTATTTTCTATCTGGCTGAGACTGGGAATCGGTAAAATCCACCTGACAACGGAAATTATATTCAAAAACAATCATAAGTTTCACAACAATGTCCTTTTTGATACCTTCTTGTTTTCTGGCAGGGCTCACAAAGGTGGTTGTACAGTTCAATATCCTTACCTGTAAACGTTTTTGTATTCGGTTGTAAGTTCTTTCAACATTCCATCACGTCGTCCATTCCAGGACTCAAAACTAGTTTTCATAAAGTCATGGAAATAAATCAGCATCCGTGACGTAATACTGTATGGTACTGACACTTTCTTTAATAGGATAAATGAATGTACTTTTCTTTTCCACACACAACACATCCTACCGATTCAGCAGCCAGTTGTTCCTTGGTTCCTTCTTAGCAGTCATTTTGGCTTTTTCATATCATTTTATTAACTTCTGGTAAGTAGTTTCGGTTCTTCGAAATGAATTGGAAATGTATTTCATACTTTGCCGGTCTGTCATTTGACATTCTATAGAATGCCTAGGAAATGTGTGAAATATGAGTCGTTTTATACATCGCCGGCTAGTTTTAGGCATTGTATAGAATGCCGAATTTCAAACTTTGCCGGTAACATATATAAATGTATCAAACATTTTATATATAAATAGCTTTATTGCTTTGAATCTTAGAACTTCCAGGCTCTTATTCAGGCACCAATAAAACAAGAAAGAGGTACATTAAAGAAAACTAAAATAGCTTTTATATCCTCGGAATTGTCAAAAAAGATTTGTTAATCATATTTCATAAAATTTTCTTTAATGAAATGGTAGATGTCTCAAAATTCAATCAATTTGCATTTCTATCATGCAAAGAAACTTTATCTTTAATTAATTAACTTTCACAAACCACTCTCTTGCATATAATGTATAACATTAATTGTCTTTTACATTTGAGGATAATCAATAGAATAATAAACTTTTGAACTAAAGACTGTCAAAGTTACACATATTCATTACAAATTTTAAATAAAACCATTTCACCTATCACTGAATGTTTTGTTTGCCAATATATTAAAGGAAAATTTGGAGGCATCATCTTCATGAACTCTTGAGAGAAAATATTTAAGTTAAATTCAATGCCATCTTTATTATACATTAAGTAAAACAAAATCAAGAAAGAGACAAATATAGTACAATATGGAATAAAGAATTTCACTTAATGTAAGATTTCAAGCGATTGTAAGTTAAAAATCAGCGAAACAGAAAGAAAGTGATTGATAAAAACAATTAATTACAAAATGTATTTTAATTTTAGCATGTGTGTTGAAGTTAGATCATCATAAATAACTTTCTGAAACTAAAAATTTGAAGTGAATTTATGCATGAAATTTATAATTAGGTTTGATAAGACTCTTTAATATCAGAAAGCCTTTGAAAGGCTATCTGCCTTAGCAAGGATGCTTTTATGATAGACTTTAAAATGGAAACTCAGAATCCATACAAGTGTAAAAACATGAAATTATATGTATAGTTAGTGAGAGCTGAAAGTGGTATGAAATATTATCATTTAATTAGTTTTATCCACTGCCGTACTCAAGACGCATGAATTCTCTTAGTGCTTGAAGCAATAATTAATATTATTGCTAATAAAAGGCTAAAATTGCTAATAGTTAGTCTATTATAAATTGCTAATAATAGACTATTTAATAATAGACTAAAAACAGTAACAAATTGACAGATTAAATCTTTAAAAAAATAGAAAGATCATGTTTCAAAAATAAGTATTCTCATAGTGTCAGCAAATTTAATACGACTGAAATAAACATGAAAACGAATATGAAATCTTATCAAAATCTCATATTTGATTTTTCAAACTTGGTAGAAATGAGACTACATATATACCAATTTAATTATGTAACTTGTCTAAATATAATAATTTTAGAGCAGTACTCTAAAGATAAGTGCATGTAGTTATGTCAAAATGAATCTAGATTATCAGCCTCACAACAGAAAATTCGTAGGTTGTCTTTCTATTATTAGAAAGCCTGTATCGCTTGCATTTGATAACTGTACCTCCATTCTTATATGTGCTACAATTAAAAGCAGAATTTCAGATACACCGTGTCCGAAAAAATCCTTACCTGGCCCTTATTTTTGCAATCACTAGTAGTGAGTAGATACTTCCAATTATATAAATGTTTCAAATGATGCAAATATTCATATTTTGTCATTTTTATATAATGATAATTAAAAAAGATAAATTTTCTTAAAAATAATATATTCTTAAGTCAACTTTTTTACATTCTCCTGATCTCTATAGTTTAGGAAAATTTATACTTGTGATTAAAAATAAAAAACAAAATGTTTGACTCCCTTAAAAAAACTGTCCGAGATACTTCATTATAAAATGGGAAATATATTCAAGGGCGTATATAAATTTAAGAGTGAGTTATTGAGAAAGTTGACAAATTTTCTATTTGTTGTTGAGAGAAAAAAAACTAGAAAAACTAGTAGAAAAATCTGCATAGTGCTGCATAATTTATACCATCTAATATGGGAAATGAAATATATGAGAGAATTACTTATAGCTTGTAAGAACCATGATCGCCTACCTATTTCCATTTTTATGAAATTGCAAATTTTATAATATATATTTGGAACAGAGAAAGTAAAAAAGTTCAAAAAACAAAAACAGTGAAAATTAAAGTTAATCTTTTTTATTTAAAGCTCCAAACAGACCTCGTTAAGGGAAAAGTGTTCTGAAGCTTTAAACAAAGTCAATTAACTGAACAACAAATTACGAGTTTCATTCCGATCAACTCACTGAGACTATCATCAATTAGCATAATGGTTTTTAATTCTAAAAAAATTTTATATACAATTCTTTAATAAACTTAAGACATATTTGAGGCTCTCTTTTAATTGGTCTCTTTTACCTACCCGTTTTTGTTGTCCGAACACAAACAGAAACAAATTATACAAGGAAGAACTTACATGTAATGCCGAAATAAAACATGTATAATCAAGGGAAAAAATTGGACTAATTGAAATCGAAAGAAATTTGTAAAAATAGTAAAATAATAAGACAATAAGGATAATAAAACGCTGTACAATTACAATGTAAAGCTTAAATTTTTTATCAAAAAATTTGATTGTCAAACGTAAAGCCTAAATAAGGGCCAGGTTCGAATGTGTACTTAAATGTAAATACTTTTTGCTAAAGTAAAAGGAATGCATATGTATTTTAACTAAAAATAAAATATCAATTTAGGAAAAAAATTTTTCTTCGTGTAAATATAGATAAGTGAAGAGCATTTTTATGCAGCTTGTTGTGAAAAGTATTGATCAATATAATTTTTTCAAAAAGGTGACATGTGACATAAAAATTTTCAATTTTGGGCTAGAAAAATAAAGTAGCCTGAGATGATTCCAAGAATATGTAATTTATGCATGTTTCCAAATTTTAAAAGACTGAAATCTTTCATTACAAAATATAAACAAGCACTAGCAAGCCCACCAGTTTAGAAGAGATAGATGTCTGGTTTGGAAACAATAAAGCCATATGAGTTGGTAAAAGTAAATTTATAAACATTCTTTGCTAGAACCTGTTTTACTGGCTGATAAAAGTATGTTTAGAAGTCTCTCTGACAAAAAACTACTATCAAATTGCATTCATTCAGGAACTCAAAATTAAAAAAATAATTAAAAGAAGATAAGTGTATGCAGTTATCTCTACATATAATAAAACAAAGAGTCTGTGTAATAAAACAAAGAGTGTGTGTGTGTGTGTGTGTGTGTGTGTGTGTGTGTGTGTGAGTGTGTGTGTGCGTGCGTGCGTGCGTGCGTGCGTGTTGCGAGTAAGCTAATAGACCCAGGGCCACGAAATTTGGTACATAGGTGCACCTCGAAGCACTTTTTAGCGCTTTTTTCGAATTAGAATTTTTTTTATTTTATGTTTTGTGACCAAATCGCGTCATTTCGAGACATAATGGGCTACAGGAAAGCGAGATTTCACTCTATACATTTCATTTTTACATCGTCGTGAAGCGTAGACACTTAGCTATTTTACGAACTTGAAATTTCATATTTCAATAAATCGATTAAATACGAATTTATTTAGGAAGGTGAGCTTAACACCTTTTCAGCGGAATTTTTTTTAAAAAAATTTATTTTTAAAAATGTGCTGTTTATTTTCCTTTGATTTTTGGACACGTTGAACTTTAATCCTTTCGACTCCTTTTAAAAAAGGAATTTTGGAAAAATAATAATATTTTGTATTTTTTAAAAAATTTTAAATGAAGCTTCAGAATACACTTCTCACATCTCAGATATTTTAAAATGTAGTTTTGGCAACAATTTTCCTTTCTTATTGTTGTTGATAGATTTTTGATGAAATTGCATCATTTTGAATAGTTTTATTCTTTTAAAAATTTCGGTTTGGCAACAATTTTTCATCGTATTTCTTATGTTACTGTTTTTAAGAGACTGAAACGTTTAAGAAATTAAAAAGTTGTTTCTTTTTGCAACGGTAAATTGTTTAATTACTTTATTAGGATAATTAACATTTGTATCAAGGGATATTGCTTATTTCATTGTAATATTATGTTTTAATTATATATAATTTTAATTATAAAAAAGCTTTGCATGATATTTTTTAATCTGTTTAAGTTCTTAATCAGTTTATACCATTTGAGTCCTTAAGATTTTGCAAAGGGAAGTTGGTTAATTTATTTATTAGGATATTAAATATTTGTATTAAGGGATATTGCTTATTTCGTTCTATGCTTTTTGTATGTAATGCATTTTTAACTGAATTTTTTTTCCCGTTGTTGTTTGTTTCTTTTTCGATAAAATTGTTCTGCAGAGTAAAATTCTGTGCAGTTTTCAAATTTAATGTTTGGTGTTCTCTTTAAGCATTTTTCTGGTACACTTAAAAGCCAGACGAAGGCTGGCTGCACAGCGGCTAGTGCTGAATAAAAGTTTTAATAATTGCATCTGAACATGCATACCAAAAAATTATTTTGTGAGTGTCATGATACTAAAATTAGGTTTATTAGGTCCAATAATATGTTTTAATGATGGGGTAAAAAACTGCAATAAAGTAATGGAATTATTAGATATGCAACCAAGATTTTATACAGTAAAGTCTTTGCAAAAATAGATTGTGATAGAATTCCTGATGCCCATCTCGTTTAGCAAAAGCTTTCTAAAATGGCTAGAAAGAAACACTAAGTTAATAAAACAAAAACAACCAAATTCAGAAATATCAATTCTAGATGATTATGCTGCAAGGAAATATTAAAAAGTTTTTTTTTATAAATTATTAGTGTTTAAATGTTTTTTCAGTTTTTCTCAAAATGTGGGGTTTTTTTCTTTTTTTTTTTTCTAAATTTGGGGTTTTTTTTTTTTTTTTTTTTTTTTTTTTTTTTTTTTTTTAACTTTCGGCACACTTTTCTTGAAAACCGTTCAGCCTGGAATGTTTAAATTTTCCACAGCTGTTTATCTTAACTATTCTTTTCAAACTATGCAGGATATAAAATTTATGATCATTAGTTTTGGATATACTAAAAATTTAAAATAATTTTTTTCTATAATTTTCAAAACATTTTACTAATTTATTTTTAATAGTTTCAAAATAAAATATACTGCTTATTATTCTTAAATAACATGTTTTTAACCATCATGCAACATTTAAAAGAGTTTGGTGCAGTATGTTTTAAGAAAAGTGTACCAAACTAGCACAAAAGTTTCGTCAAAGGTAAGAGAAATTAAACAACTGGTTTTTAAAAACATTAGGTTTTTAATTCATATTTTATGTGTTTTATACAGTCTACGATCTGACTATTTTAAATGAAGAAAAGAATCTACGTTTATTTTGAGAAAAGTTATAGTCTAAATGTTTGTCTCAAAATAGTTGCATTTAGCCAGCCGATATGTCACATGTCGTGAAGAGCATTTTTATGCAGCTTGTTATGAAAAGTATTGATCAGTATAATTTTTTTCAAAAAACAAATATTATTCATCGAAGTTTTAAGAATTTATGTTCTAGAAAACATGGTAGCCTTCTGTATTGGCTCATAGACAACAAATAACACTATTTGCGAAAATCATGGTGTAGGGGGTATTGGCATCCTAGTAAAAATAAAAAAAAAAAATATTTGTGCATAGGAGAAAAGGTAAGGGTTCTATTTCAAGTTTTTACATATTAATTTTTTTTGTTTTATAATTAATAATGAATATGACATAAACTGACACAAGAATTAAGGCTTTTTTTTTTAAGTTTTAAATATTTAAAATATGTTCGGCTCATAATTAACAATGAATATGACTTAAATTGGTAACATATAAAAATTTGGAACTGGAGCTACAGAAATTTGGGAAAGGCCATGGTGGGTAAGGGGTAGCATCCGAAGAAAAAAAAATCGAATTTAATGAATTTAATTTTTGTATGATTTTTAGATAATTCTGAAGTAATAAAGTCACAATATTGATAACATAGTTTTACTGCTTAAAAACTTATAAAATACTTATGTGAAAATTTTTTTGCCATAACATTTGTAACAAAATTACAAACTAAAGAATGTTATACCATACTAACCTCGCAAATTATTCTCATTTTTTTTAATAACTGAACCCTCAAGATAAATTAGAAATGTGTCAGATTCCAAATTTTGGAATTAAACATCTAGGTCAACTTTGGAAGTCAAAGGTTTTGTGTTTTATTTTTGATAATGAATACAAAAATTTCCTAAATGTACGTATAAAGATCAGACCACTGAAAAGTTAGATTTTGAATTTTTAGTCCAAAGCGGCAATTTGGACTATTAATTTCATTTCGGCATTTTGCGTCGATTCACTAAAAGCACTGTTTCACTTCTCAAATTGTTGCCACCAAACATTATCGCCCTGTATTATATTTAAAGAAATTAAATAATGAAGAATCTGCATAAATGTAGGTATGTTTCTCGCACTGTGAGAAAACAACGTTACCTAGAGCCATCCAATTTTGAATATTGAACGTTCTCACCTGAATATGGACATCTGGAAGCCCAAATTTGAAATATGGAATTTGTTTTACTATCGATTTCATATTTTGTAAAACTTTAACTAATTTTTGATTAACAAGCTCAAGGATTTCAAAGCGAGCAATGGCAACGTTGTACAGAAAAAACACTTTTATCTCCAGTGCCTGAGACTTTGTTTCAGAAATTCTAAAAATATGCTCAATTTAAAATTATTTTGCGATATTGCTCTTGAACTGAATTTTATGGTTTAAGTGCGAAGAACACGATATTTAATAAATAAAGGTAACACACAAAATGTTAAGAAAACGCCCCTTTGGATCTGAAAATCTTTCAAATTTTTATTTTTATTAATTTTTTTTATAATTCTTTTTTTGTTTTTCTGAATTAAAATTTCAAAAATATGAACATTTCCATCATTTAAAACAACACTGTATTTGGAATTATATACTTATGACCAATATTTGAAAAAATAAAGGTCGAGTAAGGACTTTTGTGGACACGGTGTATACTTACACATATTATATGCATATATACACATACAGCGTGTTTTAAAACCAATGAAACAAGGTTTAAGGAGTAACGGAACATACTGAAACAAACACTTTTCATCACAGAATATGCAGTTGCATATTATGCAATTAAGCGCTAAAAGGCGATATCCATTTCCCCAGACACGTCATCTTTTTCCAGTGCAAAGTTGATGATGTCAGTTTTTTGCTTATTCACGTATAGATATTTCCAGGTACTAAAGATGATGCGTAAATCATGAATAATGTTTTAGTTATGATATCCCCTGGAGTGTGACGTGTCTGACTGGGTGAAAATAAGGTCATTAAAGATACTGGTATAATCAAATATTTAGATAAGGTAATTAATTAGCTTAAGATGTAGGAGGGAGGTAAAGACATGACATCAGAGTCTCCTAGCTAAAAGTTACTTAAGCTTTCTTTAGAGAACTTTGGGGACGCTATGAATTTAACATCGAATGTGGAAACCCTTAACTGAGAAGCAAAGACATGCCAAACCTACAAACAAAATGCATGAAAATGTACTTGATACAAAAACAAAATTGAAACTAAAATTGAAACAATAATGATGATCATTGATTTTTAGGCACATGCTTGAAAAAGGTCTATGTCCTTGCATTAGCATTACAAAAGACAATGTGCACTTAAAAACAAAAGGTATCTTTCAGCGCTAACTACTTAAGGTGCGACCACTCATTCTCTATCTATCTATTGCAGTGAAACGTGTTTGCTTCAGGTTGTTCTATCGGCCCTTAAAATTTGTTCCATTAGTTTTGAATATATGTATGTATACAATACAGATTTTAAAACTTTTCACTACAACAGAAATCTAAATACTTTAAATAATGACTTAAAATACTAATACTTAAAATACATACTAATTTTTTTTCTAATAATCATAGCTTTAAATTTCTTAATTAAATTTCTTTTCCTAGGAGATGATATATGAAAAACTTTTTCTAATAATAATAATAATAATATATAATTGGCTGGTTAAAGGGGACTCATAACATACAGTGCATTCTTAAAAATTTACAGGAATTTGATAAAAATGGAAAATTTGGGAACAGAATCATTGTAATCAGTTCAAAGAACGAAAAGCAATTCTGAAAGCTTTCAGATTTATCACGCCAAAGGGGCAGTTTTTCATTGACACATACATACCCATTTCGAGAGCATTTCGGCTATTTAAAAACAACATATCTTTAGAATTTCCGACAGACAGTCTCGCGCGCTAGAGATTTATATTACAATATTTTTTATTGTATTTAAAATATCCTATATCGTGCAGTGCGCTGCCACTGCTCGCTTTGAAATCGTTAAGTTTTTTAATCAAAATTTGTTAAAGTTTGAAAAATATGAAATAGAAGATAGAATAAATTTGAAATTCAAGATTCGGGCTTCCAGATGTCCATATTCGGATGAAAGACTACATTTAAAATTTGATGGCTCTAGGTATCGTTTTTTTTCCCCACAGTGCGAGAAACATACATACATTCATGCAGATTCTTCATTATTTAATTTCTTTAAATATGATACACGGCGATAAGATTTGGCGGCAACAATCTTAAAAGTGATAGAGCCATTTATAGTGATTCGACGCAAAATACCGTTTCGAGACCAATAGCTCTTCCGGGCTAAAGCCCCTTTGGGCTAAAAAGTTGTAAATCCTGTTGAGTAGAAAAATTAAGGGTTCTATTTAAAGTTTTTTAAATATTAAAATATATTTGATTTATAATGAATATGACATAAATTAGAGAAAACTAAGGGTTCTATTTTAAATATTAAAAATATATTTGACTTATAACATGATTATGATATAATTTGGCAGTAAAATCTGGAGCTGGAACTACAGAAATTTGGAAAGAGACACGATATATAGGGGGTACTTGTATCTCAGTATAAATAAGCACGTTTTCCAGTTCAGAAGTTTCAATTTGGAGTCTGTACATTTCTGGCTACATTGTTTGGTTTAACTAGTTTTCAGTTGTAAACTTACATTTTATCATTCTGTACAATGTACTGTGATAAAAATGAATATTTTGTTGCGAAAAATTCGGCGGTTGCGCCTGTATGTAAGCTTTCCGGCGAGCACTAGGGTTGCCATAAAATAGTGTATGGTAGGGTTGCCAGATTGGCGACTTTGTCACCCAATTCCAAACCTAAGATTGTACATTATGATAGGTTAGCTCCATACTATGGCCATAGTAATTAGTGATAGTTATTTTTGTTATGGGTACCCCGTATTTCGTAATGGTTTTATGTTTAATTGTATGATTTATGCATAGTTGCTTGTACATAGAGCTTTGTAATTAGTGTAAATGTTTTTGTTATTTGTAAATACTGTAAATATTTGCAAATTTTGTTATTATTGTAATTTATTTATTTGTTTTGTAGCTTTTTCGATTATTTCTTTTTGGCTCCCAACCAGGGATTGTACTGCCTGGGACGTGCAGTCGTTGGGAGGGGGCAGTGTTGCGAAAAATTCGACGGTTGCGCCTGTATGTAAGCTTTCCGGCGTAGCACTAGGGTTGCCATAAAATAGTGTATGGTAGGGTTGCCAGATTGGCGACTTTATCGCCCATTTGGCGACCAAATAGGCGATATCCCATGGTTTAATCAGGAAGCTTCTAGAATAAATTCCTGTCGAGATATTTCTCGAAACCTGTGGACCTAAGGAAAAGCTATATAAACCCTTGCGTTTCTGAGAGCCGGCATTGTAAGAATTGTGAGAATAGCTGGTTACTGTGAGTGCTAAGCTGCGCGTGAGTTTTGTGAACGGAAAGCGATCGAGATAGTGCTTTGCCGTGAAGCTACCTTTACAGTATAGCTTGACAGTGTATTGGTGATTGTTCCACGGTGTTTATTATAAGTTTAGTGTTGCCGTGAAGCTACCTTTACAGTTACAGCCTGAACCTGTGTTGTTGATTGTTTCAGCGTATTTATTGTAGATTTTCGACGCTTTTAAAGGTAATTTTGGAACTGTGCTGTAAATAGTGATTCTTGTAAATAAATTGTGATTTTTATTGTTCTGCATCGTGTTTTCATCGGATACTCTCAAATCCACGAACCCGTAAAACGCAACAATTTGTTATTGACAGAATTCATATTGTATGATGCTACTCTTTGGTGTTTTTATTATTATCTGCTACAATTATGGTTCCAAGACTAACGGATAATAGAGGTTTCACAGTATCTTGCTTTTAATATATATATATATAGTGTGTGTGTGTGTGTGTGTGTTTCAAATTATGCTTTTGTTCCAAAATTAAAAATATATATATATAGATCACTCACTCTGCACTCAGTATTACCTTGAATAACTGGCAGACTGATTATGTATTTTATGTACATTATAGTTTAATGTATAGCCTACAGATTGTTTTAATATGAAAAGTGTTTAATATTTTAAAGAATTAAGCAAATCAATGTGAAAGATACTTTAATCAATTAGGATTACTTTTGAAAGAAAAAAAAATATTTTCTTTCTGCAACAGAAAAACAGATAACCAAATAGAAAAACCATCAAAAATAAAATAAATATTCATTTACAAAAATGCAATGTTTTTTTTTTTTCTAGATGATCATGAATATTAATTTCTGTTAATCCAGAAATTCAAAATGTCAGACCTTTAAATCACTAATACATCTGTCAAAATTTTGGACATTTAATATTAAAGTATGATAAAATAAAAATATAAGACAGAAGTTCTAAATTAAAAACCAACAGCGAAGGAAGCAAAGTGCATACAGTAAATGATAAATAAGTTTGGAAAAAAAAGGCCAAGTGCTCAGTTACTTTTGCTATCTCATTTTCATTACGCATTCCTTTTTGTAGAAGAACATTGGATCCCCCATCCTCTTCAGTAGGAAACAGAGGATATTCTCCATGGTTCTGTCTAATGAGAAAAAGGACACACTTTAGCTTTCATATTTAGAGTATTTCAGAGGACCTTATATCATACATCAGTTAAAAATTATATTTAATATTTAACTTTCAGGATATTATGAAATCAAAAATCATGGCCATAACTTACTGTAACCATGATATTCTTTTCATCAGTATGAAGTCTTTTTAAATTCATCTACGAAGTTATGAATTTTGGCTAAAGAAAATCATTATTTCAAAATGGCGCCTTTCATAATAACATTTTATTTCATGATTTCTTGTAAATATATATTCTTCTCCCCCCCCAAAAAAAAAATTTTAAAAATCAGCAATCATTTCACTGAAATAAGAATTATAGTGGAACCTCGCTTAGCGAACATCATTAGTTACTGAATATTACCTATAATGCGAAACATTTGTTAATCGAGACAATTTTTTCCATAGGAATCAATGTAAATTAGCATAATGCGTCCCATTCCGAAGAAAATGCTCAAAACATTTATAATAATGTAATTTATTATTTATAATACATATTTTTTAGAAGAAAGTTGTGTAAAGACATTTATTTTTGCCTAAACTTCAAAATTTGGCAGAAACAAGACACAGCATTATCGTTAAATAAATTTGTAGTGCGTATAGCTACTGCTTTATAAGCATGATGCTTCTTAAAGTACGATGCAAGAGTTTCCCACACTTTCAGCATCTCTCTTACTTCACTGGAGGATTGTTGCTTTACTGATACTGTTGTCTCCTTTCCCCCTGACGAAATCTCCTCCGCAACCTATTCCTGTGATGCAGAATGTACCTTTATAAGCTCTTCGGTGGTCAGCTCCTGGCTATGTTCTTCCACTAGCTCATCGATGCCGCTGCTATCCACCTAATAACCTTAGCCAGTGACACAACCTTATCGATTACAGGATCCACAGGCACAAATCCCTCGGAATCGCATTCCACAGCGTTGTCTAGCCAAAGATTTTTTTCTCAAGATATGGTTGATGGAATGAGATGGAGAATTATCGTTAGATTCAAAGCAGGCCAATCACAAGCGCAGGTGATTACAGAGCACAATGTAACGTGTCGTCTGTCATTTGTGGAAACAGGTTCAAAGCATTGGACCCATATCCAGAAGTCTTGAACAAGGGCGACCAAGATCCGTAACGACCAAAGAGAATTTGTGATTTGGCACTTTCAGCGCGGCGACACAGGACTGCTACAGCTTCATAGTTGTCACGTGAGCTGCAAGCTGCCACTGTAACCTAAGTTTCACGGTCTACAGGTGCCTGAAGACTTCATGAGATAAGAATGCCAGAAGACCTGCTGTTTGCGTTCCTCTCCCTCCAGCACGCAAGACAGCGCGTTTAGCGAGATGCAGACAACATTCGCCTTAGACCAGACATCGGTAGAGCACCGTGTTTTTTACGGATGAGACAAGATTCAGCCTAGACACAGATTCTCGACGTACCCATATCTGGATAGAGCCTGGAACACGATATCATTCCTCCTCCAACAGGTAAAAAGATCATTCTGTAGTGGAGGTGTAATGGTTTGGCTCAGGCATTATGTTGGACAGACGCAGACTCCTGCATGTGTTTGACAAGAGAGGAAAATCTTAGAGCCTTATGTTCGACTCTTCCGAGGCGCAGTTTGTCCTGGGTTCCTACTAATGGATGATAACGCTCGTCCAAATAGACAAATTTCTTAAAAGCGATAATCACACAGATGTGGTTTACGCACTTTGTTAAAATTATTTGAAAGTATGAATGATGACCTTTTTTTTTCTGCTCGTCTGCAATTAAAAAAAAAGAAAAGGAAAGTAGGTTGCTATAAATTAAAAAATTCGCCAAGTAAATTATTCTTGGCGAAAACTGAAAAATATACGCCAAGATAAACTTTTGCATAATTCGAGTCGTAGAATCGAAATACGGAAAAAATTTGGCGCGTGATTTCAGAAAAAGTCCGCTTTTGAGTAAAAATGCCTATGTTAGACTATGCTATATATAAATTTAATGTATATCCTAAGTCGGGCTTTCGAGACATGAAAAACGCAATTTGAATTTCGTCAATTGGCCCAGTAGAACGAGAGATATAGAACTGTTCCATTTTGTTTGTTTGTTTCTGCAGTGTACATATACAAGATGTGATCAGAAAATACAGTTAATGTTTATGTACTTAAATTTCTTTATCATTATTATTATACACGAAAAGATATACTACCTATTAATGTCCTTAAATTAATCCTTCCTCTTTCAAACATACCCTTAGGCTTTCGTCCTTGTCAACTTCTGAAACAGTTCCAGAAGTCCTCTTTTTGAATACCTGTAGTTGCCCTGTTATGGCTGCTGAAAGCCATGAATAAGTTCAAAACATTTGTTTTGCAGAGTCATTTTGACTGTGCAAAACAAAGGAAGTGTCATAATTGAACAATGTCAGAACAAATTAATATAGTGGATGAAGACATACTGTAAGCTTTTGTTTAACACATTGGAAATAGCATGCGGCATAGAACATCGTAACAGGGCAGCCGTCAGAGCATGTGCAACTGGTGCAGCCGCCGCACCGAGTGGCAGAATTTAGGGGCGGCAAAATTTGTAAAATTTAGGGAGTTACTGGACGGCAGATTCTAGGAATCGAAGTGACTGCACCGGGCGGCGAAATGCCTAGCGCCGGCATTGCACTGCAATGATGGAAGATGAAACCGTTTGCTTATTTCCATGCAGCAAACATATTCAGCATTTTAAAATCAAATGGACAGCACAGAGATAAAACGTGACTACAAAATAATAATAATAATAATAATAATAATAATAATAATAATAATAATAATGACGTCTTAGGGACAGAGGAAGAATAGATTTTTTTAATATGTGGCTATGAAAAGAAAATCCATTTTCCAGATGGATGCAATTTTACCTTATTCAAACCAAAACCTTATTCAGTAACCCTTAACACTTATCAGCATCGCTTCATTTAGATAATATAATAGTTTTTACAATGGCAAAACTAGCAAAAGAAATATAAATAAATAATAGTTTTTAGATAACATGGAAATCAATGTCAGTTTAATTCTATAAAGTTTTTTATATGAGTTTTCTGTACAATTCTATTAAAAAAAAAAAAGAGGAAGGGGATACCTAGAAACGTGTGCTAAGAATAACTTATAACGATAATCACCTATATTGTTCAAAATAAGTTCGAATTTCTGCTTGAAGAGCTTCTATGGCATCTGGAGCATGATATGTTTGAATTTCTTCTTTAACTTTTCTGCTTACTTCCAAAAACTCAACTTCATTTTTCCTTATGGTATCTTGACGAATTTTCTTGAGTTTTTTTATATGTGGATGAAGATTGTTATTCTTTTCAATGGTCAAAGGTTGCTA
>KK114494.1:93685-105674 GCA_000611955.2 Stegodyphus mimosarum
AACCACTTATAAATTAACCGAATTCAAAAATATATTTTAGAAAAATTTCTTTGAATAATAAGAAATACTTAGTATATAATAATAAATAATATAACAGAAAGAAAAGAGAAATTTAAACAACAAACTGAATAACAAAGTATTCTGTTATTAACATGTAGGAAACAATTGGAACACTACGTCAGAGACATGCCATGGTTTTCACCGCAGGAGAGTAGGTATGAAGGAATTTTATACTCCTTTATAAGATGGTCATCTGTGGTCACAATGGTGGTGCTTGCCTTACTCAGATGAAATTCGGTACTAATCTTAACTTTTTTGTCTATGTAGCAAGTAATACTGCATGGAAATAGAGGACAAGGAAATAGGGGAACTTCCCCATATATGTACAAGGAAGTAGGGGAATAAAGAAAATATTGTAATATTATATTGTAATTATTACATTATTTTTTGCTACTACTTTATTATCAAGAAATGTGAATATGCTACTAGATGTGGACTACATTAACAGATTTTTAAAGCTCGTAAAATTACATTGTAAAGCTGTAGAGACATTAGGTATTTTTTGGAAGCAGTAGAGATGAAAAATGAGCAATGCTCTCGCCGGGACTCGAACCGCGGGCATCTCAAATACGCGCCGAGCGTGCTTACCACTACACCACGAAGGCATGCCAAGAAGGCGGGATAAATACCTTATATACTCCCCTTTAAAAGGGCGAATGGGGATTAGGGGACCCAATCTCCAAATCCTGGTGGTGGAGAATCATCATCCACCACCTTTTTGTTTTAGTCCGGGTGCCACTGTAGAGTCATTAGGTATTTTTTGAAACATAAGATGTGAGAAATGAGCAATGCCCTCGCCGGGACTAGAACCACGGACCTCTGGAATACGCGCCGAGCATGCTGAACACTTCACCACGAGGCCATGCTAAGAAGGCGGGAGAAATATCTTATATTAGCCGCTGCGCGGCCAGCCTTCGTCTGGCTTTTAAGTGTACCAGAAAAATGCCTAAAGAGAACACCAAACATTAAATTTGAAAACTGCACAGAATTTTACTCTGCAGAACAATTTTATCGAAAAAGAAACAAACAACAACGGAAAAAAAAAATTCAGTTAAAAATGCATTTCATATAAAAAGCATACAACGAAATAAGCAATATCCCTTAATACAAATATTAATTATCCTAATAAATAAATTAACCACCTTCCCTTTGCAAAAACTTAAGAACTCAAATGGTATAAACAGATTAAGAACTTAAACAGATTAAAAAATATCATACAAAACTTTTTTATAATTAAAATTATATATAATTAAAACATAATATTACAATGAAATAAGCAATATCCCTTGATACAAATGTTAATTATCCTAATAAAGTAATTAAACAATTTACCGTTGCAAAAAGAAACAACTTTTTAATTTCTTAAACTTTTCAGTCTCTTAAAAACAGTAACATAAGAAATACGATGAAAAATTGTTGCCAAACCGAAATTTTTAAAAGAATGAAACTATTCAAAATGATGCAATTTCATCAAAAATCTATCAACAACAATAAGAAAGGAAAATTGTTGCCAAAACTACATTTTAAAATATCTGAGATGTGAGAAGTGTATTCGGAAGCTTCATTTAAAAAATTTTAAAAAAATACAAAATATTATTATTTTTCCAAAATTCTTTTTTTAAAAGGAGTCGAAAGGATTAAAGTTCAACGTGTCCAAAAATCAAAGGAAAATAAACAGCACATTTTTTAAAATAAGTTTTTTTTAAAAAAATTCCGCTGAAAAGGTGTTAAGCTCACCTTCCTAAATAAATTCGTATTTAATCGATTTATTGAAATACGAAATTTATTTTAAGTTCGTAAAATAGCTAAGTGTCTACGCTTCACGACGATGTAAAAATGAAATGTATAGAGTGAAATCTCGCTTTCCTGTAGCCCATTATGTCTCAAAATGACGCGATTTGGTCACAAAACATAAAATAAAAAAAATTCTAATTCGAATTTCGAAAAAATCGCTTCGAGGTGCACTGGCTCTTGTGTAGGTACACCTATGTACCAAATTTTGTGGCCCTGGGTCTATTAGCTTACTCGCAACACGAACGAAAGACACACACACACACAGACTCTTTGTTTTATTATATGTAGAGATACTGCTTCTTTTAAAAGGCGACTGGGGATAAAGGTTGTGGTGAGAATGGCGGCAAACAAAGTTTAGGAGATAAGCTAGTAGATCAAGATTACACAAATAAATCTACCCAAACAGGTTGACTCAGAAACCTACACCAGCGTGATACTGAGCTTCGGCGGCAAGAATGCGAAGCCGATTTTCAGAATTCAAACAGCTGGTAGAAATATCATTATGCGCACTCAAAAGGGAAAACACGCTGTGACTAACCTTTCGGCTACTTCATTTAAATACACTCTCGTTCACCCTAACTCATTATGGCAAGGGAAACAAGGAATGACAGAAAAGGCTAACACAGGGGTCGGCAAAGTTCTAGCTGTGGTGTGCCAAACCATTCTCAGTACGATTCAGAGTGCCGTACAGTAGGAAATATTTGAAGCAATTCGATTCCCGTGGCAATGCACGCAGTTAGGGAACAGAGGACAAGATTACAGATTTAGAGTTTTATTATATTGCGTATCATTTAAAGTTATGCATTAAAATAAAATTGTTTCTTCAACATAAATCAAAAATTTAAATTGTACATATACTATTATGTATTATATATCTTTTAAACATATTTATTAAAATAAAAAATAAACGACACAAAATATAAATATGCTTCAATACAGTTGAATAAAAAGTTAAAATTTTAATGCGAACCTTGTCCCTATACCGCTCTACTTTATATCGCAATATCGGGGGTATAGTTTGTGACTTTCAGTTTGACCCTTGATTCTGAATATTCAGTTGTTAAACAACTTCTTTGTGGACTTAAAATATTTTTCATAGGAGGAAAGATTTCTTCACATAGATATGTGGAACCAAACCCAGAAATTTACTTCAAACGTGCACGTGCAATTCACTTCAAACAATTAAATCTCTCCGGCCTTGACATCCAGCAATTTAAAATAGTTGTCGATTTATCATTAGAGTTATCTTCCAGATTTTAGCGCAATCACATAAATTTTGCTTTCTATAATTCTGAAGACGTTAATTCAATAAGTTTCATTTCAAAATTATCAATTTCCGTCCACTCAAAAATTGACAAATCGGATGGAATTATTAATGGATCTATCAAATCTGGCTTGATTAGGAAGGAAAATATAAGCATACAAGTCTAAATCTGACTAAGAAGGAAAATACAGTATACAAGTAAAAGTCTTTTCATATTTTGGAAAATTCTCCGTCAAGTATTCCAGCGTAGGATTGAAGTTCATCTTTGTCTAAAGTCGATGTGTTTCCAAGCGGTTTACATTTGAGAAGTATTTATAGGTACTAGTATTAATATTATGAAAAATTACATTTAATTTTGTAGCAAAGTCTTTCCAATATTCAAAAATTTCAAACACTGTTTGACCCTTTTTCTTGCAGCCTTTAGTACATTGAGATGTTTAGTTATATCAGTTAAAAACATCAATTTGCGCATGACCATTCTTTATCGTTCAAATTCAGGTAAATGTTGATTCTTGTCATAAAGATAAACTTTAATGTGTTCCATGCATGGCACAAACTTATTCGAGACATTACATATTTGTGTTTTTTTTCATGTAATTTCAAATGGTTCCTGCATGTAAATTGTTATAAATCAATGGCAAATGAACTCAAGTGAGTTCAGGTGGGGAGTGTTACGTATTTCCCGCGCCATTCGGCTAGAGGGCGCTGTGTACGTTCCAATAGCCAGTGGCAGGCAGGATGCTAAAGGTGTAGGACGTGGAAGGCAGAGATGCCTAATAATATATCTCTAATTGATTGAAATTTTCATATATTTTCTTGTAAATAAATGTTGTTATTGTTTGCTAAACCTCTTATTATCTCTTGGATGCACCTTTAGTCTCACAGAACCATTAGATGCAAAATTGGTAACTAAGCCAATAAACATTGGTATATAAGAGGAAATTCACGCATTCGCTTTCCATTTCTTCTAAGAGATTCAAACCGCCTTGTGTACTAATGGAGAACCACACTATGAAATTAACTTCTTCAACAACAGTGTTCACTACAGAAATGAAGCGCTGTGGCAAACTTTTGACAACTAAACTTTCCTGACGGCGCAGAAAGGAGAGACAGGACGATTTATCTTTGCCTAATAACTTTGTAGAGTGGTGCAGAGTAGCACTGAAAATTGTACGCGTGCCAAACAAATAACTATTAGTAAAAATAATATAAATCTTATATATGTATCAGGGATATTAAGTGCATTGAGCAGATTAAACATTTGGTTGCGCTCAACAATAGCTGATGATAGTTTGGATGACCATTTATATGTTGAGTATATATCGAAAGTTAGTCCTAAAGAGATTTCATTCAGGGAGGATTAAAATTATTGTAGTGTAAGTTAAAAAACAAAAGACTAAAAGAAATCTGAAAGCTTTCAGATTTTACATTACGCCCAAAGGAGCGTTTTTTTAACGTTTTCTGTATTACCTTTATGTATTAAATATGATGTTCTTCGCACTTAAACCATGAAATTCAATTCTACAGCAATATTGCAAAATAATTTTAAAATAAGCATATCTTTAGAATTTCCGATACACAGTCTCCGGCGCTGGAGATAATTTTTTTTTTTTTTTTGGCACAGTGTTGCCATTGCTTGCTTTGAAATCGTTTTTCTTAATCAAAAATTCGTTAAAATGTTACAAAATATGAAGTCGATAATAAAACAAACGCCAAATTCGGGCTTCCAGGTGCTCATGTTCGGAGGAGGTTTACGTTATTCAAAATTTTATGGCTCTAGGTATTGTTGTTTTATCACAATGCGAGAAACATACACACATTTATGCAGATTCCTCGTTATTTAATTTCTTTAAATACAACACAGGACGATAATATTTGGTGGCAACAGTTTGAAAAGTGATACGGACATTTACAGCGAATCGACGCAAATTGTCAAAACAAAATTAATAGCCCTTCTGAGCTAATGTTCCTTCGAGGTAAAAAATTTTCAAAGTTTCCATTAACCAATTTTAACAATCTGCTTACTTAAGTATTAGAGTCCATTACGTATTTACTCATTTATTCGATCAGGGAAAAACACGCGAATATTCGATTACAGCTATCTGCCTAAGGGAAGTCTTCGTGGAGGATTTTCTAACAGAAACTGTCTGGTATTCATCTTACACGGATATTTGCGAAAAATCACGAAAATACTCATGCAGCTAGGCAGTTTGTCGCAATTTGAACTCTTCGGCCAGATTATCAGGGTTCAGCTGTCTTTCCACTGGACCACTGGACAGTTTAATTTCCGAATCTCATTCACAAAGCCAGTCATTTGCACCCCCTGGCTCGGATCCTGGCTAAGCCCAAGGCGATAAATAATAAATACCAAAATTTATAAAAACCAAGGCTAGTTTAAAAAGGGAAAAAAATCTAGAAAGACATCTAATTAATATTTTTTTTGATTTAGAAGGACACGAAGAGTTTGTGTTATCATCTTTGAAAATTTCAAATTTTTAAAAGTGATACAATTTTTTAACATTAGGTGTTGCCTAAAAGCACGGAATATTACATATCACAATAAAAATAAGAAAATCAATTTTTGAATTGAAATTCCCGCAAAAAAGTATAAATTTACGAAAAGGAGAAAATTAAAAATGAAACGGTATATATTCCATTGCAAATAATTTTAAATGCTAATCAATCCTTAAACTCTGTTGGTTTGGGGATTAATACAATGAAGTGAACAGCAGATTCAAAATCCTCTGTAAAAAAGAAGAGAAGAAAAAACAACATTTATAAAATGGTAGAATACCTTTATTAGCAAGTTTAATTTCTTGGCAAGTAATTTTTTTAGGAAGAGGAGGAAGATTCAGAAATAAATAAACATATTTTTAGGTGCTGAAATTTAAAAATAATGGACACAACAAAAAGTCGAAAAAAAAAAAAAAAAAAAAAAAAAAAAAAAAAAAAAAAAAGTAGAACGATTTTCGAAAATTCTTCAAAATTAGAATTTCATATAAATTTCATTTAAAATATTTTTTCCTCTACAACCGACAGTGCAAACAGTAAAATTATGAGATTTAAGTTTGTTCGTGAAGATCTGTCAAAAAATCGTTTCAACACTAAATTAAAAAGAAATCTAAAACGAATTTTGAAAAAAACCTTTTTACCACATTGCACTGCCATCGACAAACTATAAATGCACATAATTTGGATTCCACAGCTTATCAAAAAGTATTTTAAAATCGATGACAAACTTTGAACTATAGTGGCAAACGCCAAGAATGAAATAAATAAAAGCTTATAAAAACAGATAATGCATAATTTTAGTTTATAAATTGGAGCAGAAATTAATATTACTTCAATGGGCTACCGTACCAGACCAACGTGATAGTTCATAAAAATGAACAGTCCGTAAACAGGAGGTTTGTGAAAGTGAGAATGCACTGTATAAGGAAATTCCTTTCCTCAAATGATCGCTTTAATGTCATTTTCTAAACAGGTTAAGAATGAATATCGAATGCTAAATCAATATAACAGACTTTCTTTTGTTTCTTTCTCTTTAAAGTGTATTGATAATTACATAGAATGTATTGATGTAGAAATCGACGTTCTTATTAAGTTGTATGCCCATAACAGAGATCAAAATGTCTTTCGAAACTGAAACTGAATTACATTTGTACTTTCAGCAGAGACAAAATATGATTCCAAATTGAAAATGAATTAAATTTGCGTTTGAGGGAATTATATTATTTTTCCAAACTCTCTTCTTCAAGCTTGAAAGGATATATCTCTGCTATATCGGTTGAAATGTCATTTAATGTTTTTTGTATTATCCCGTCGACCGGACAGAAGCACGGTTAAGCGCCAAATTGTAGATAACCATTCCTGTAGAATTCCGCAGTAACGACTGGCAATTGGCGATCATTCCAGAAATTTCTGCCTACGGTGGACGGGATAATACATAAGTACCGTGTCGTTTTTAAAGAAATTTATATTCAACAACTTCTTGATATTAAGCATTCTTCAATAAAAAATGCTCTGTAGTATAGCCGATTTAGCCAAGTGGATAAGAAGAAGCCGAGCATTATCTCATTTATTCTTGTGATAAATTATAATCATTATTATATTTTTAATGAACTTCTAGAAACATTAGGTCTTTTTTAGAAGCAGAAGACATGAAAAATGAGCAATGCCGTCGCCGGGACTCGAACCACGGACCTCTCGAATATGCGCCGAGTGTGTTGACCACTACACCACGAAGGCATCCTAAGAAGGCGGGAGCAATACCTTATACACTATATTATGTTAACTGATATTAAAAATTATACCTATACAGTTTAGTAATACTTAACTACACCATCATTCACATTTAAATTACTTATAAATATTTCATGTTGCTATCTATTATGGTATAAGAAAAACCAAATTTTAAAATTTCCAAATATATCATTAATTTTTTAACTCATTTACCTATAATATAAGAATATTTAAAATTTTAATTTGCTGAATTGCTGCAACTAACAAACTCTCGCCATTTAAGACGAAATGTTTTTCTCAAAAAATGTATTAATTAATGATATTTCCATTTAATTAAGAATATACTACTAAATGTAAAATAAAGTGATTTAAAAATTTTCGTTAATTAATTCATACAAATTAATTAGAAGTGTAATTTTCTCAAATTATCAATCAATTTATGATATTTATGTTTAAATTAAGAATGTGTTACTTTGTATAAAAGAAGCATATCAATTCAAATTTTTAAATTAGGCAAGATTCAATCTTCGATTGCTGCGGATTTTGCAAATCCTTCTACATACACTGGTATGCAAAAATTAAGGACGAGACGGTTTTTTTCAATATAACTTTGTACAAAAGCTTTCCAAATCAACACTTTTAATACCATAAGATCCCCAATACGTAAGGACATGAGTAATGTAAGCAACACTTACTAAAAGAGAAATCAGAGGGATAAAAAGAAGCTTTATTGAAAAAGTAGCATGGAGCGCAATGCGACTGCAGGCCGAAACATCCCTGTGATGGGTGTCCAGCAAGAAACATCCGGTCTTTAATAGGGGATATGATCTTCCCTGACTGCTAGGCAGGTTTCACAGCGTCTGCCCATGTTGAGAATGAGGGTGTCAATGAGTTGTTGAGGCATTGCTGCCCATTCGTCTTGCAGCGCCAATCGAAGCTCCGGAATCGTTACTGGTGGTAAGGTACGAGCTGCCAAGCGTCTGCCTAGAAAATCCCATACATGCTCGATGGGATTGAGATCCGGAGATCGTGCCGGCCAATCCATACGTTCAATATCCTCACTCTCTAAGAGCTGTTCGGCAGCTACTGTGCGATGACATGGTGCATTGTCGTCCATGAAAAGGAACTGCGGACCCATAGCGCCTCTAAAAAGACGCACATATGGAAGAAGAATCTCGTTACAATAACGGGTCCCGTTGACTGAACCTGCGTCGAAGATGTGAAGGTCTGTACGACTACCAAGCATGATGCCTCCCCAAACGAGAACACCGCCACCTCCATACCTGTCCCTTTCAATGATGTTCGAGGGATGATTGCGGCTTCCCCGCTCTCTCCAGATGAGTATGCGATGAGAATCGCTACTCAGACTGAATCTGCTCTCATCTGTAAAGAGTACTCGTCCCCATTCATTGTCTCTCCAATTCCGGTGTTCCCGGCACCACAGAGAACGCCTTCTCCGATGGGCAGGCGTTAGAGGTACACACCGTACAGGGCGTCGTGCAAACAGACCACCACCGTGCAGTCTTCTGGCCACGGTAAAACGCGATATCGGTCGTCCAGTCGCCTGTGTCGTGTGTCTAGCGATTTCTCCCGCTGTCTGCCGCCTGTTTCTTCTGGCCTGTAAGGCAATATACCGGTCATCTGCGGGTGTGGTTCCTCGTGGACGACCACTACTAAACCCCCGGATAGCTGTTCCTGTAGTTTGAAATTGTCTCCAAAGTCGTGAAACGATGCTGTGAGCAATTCCGAACTCTGCAGCCACACTTGTCACACTGCGGCCTTCCTCCAACTTCCCAATGATTCGACCTCGGGTAAAAGCATCCAGATGTCGTCTAACAGATTGATTATTCGCCATTTCTCGCTGAGGCAGCAACTCGGTGTGATTTTAACTGCTATACGGCGTGCAATCTCTTTGCCAGAAATACTGATCTTACACCGACAACATGCTTTACACTACTCAGAAACTCCCCCATTACGTCTACCTGCATATCTGCGCATGTGCTACCGTACATCACCTTACTTAATCTCCTGATTGGTCTTTCTGTCCGCTCTGCCTCTTCGTTCAGCTGATATGCTAATTTTTTGACTTCGTCCTTAATTTTTGCACACCAGTGTATTTTAGGAGCTGATATGATGCAAGTAAGAAAAGAAAGATCATTTCTTAAAATTCATAGAGCTTTTTAATAACAATAATTATAGCTATATAATAACAGCTATAAGGCTGAATTTTTTTTTCATTTTCATAAAAAAATTATGAAAATGAATATTACAAATTTTTAATATCTTTAAGAACATTTTTAGAGAAATTTTTAATATATTTGTAGAGAATACTAATTAAACAACAAAATAATAGTTGTTTAGAAATCATTACACGTAGAAAAAAAAGAATAGTAATTAAGATTTTATATAACAAACTCACAGTACAGGGCGATAGACCTCATATTAAAAACAAACCATCAGAGATGTAAAAGCTAAGTATTTACCTTTAAACTGAATTTTAAATATTAAATAAAGTAACAAATTTTAAAATTATGGACTTTTGCTAAACATTTTACCTATCAGTTAATTCTGATAAAAGGTACATACTACGTGTCATACATTTTGATTCTATAATCCATTTAATGTTTGATGTATGTATGGAAAAGACAGATATTTGTATCTATATATCAGAACCTATATTTATAAGTTAAATATTTATTTCAAGTGCAGTATACATAAATGAGAATACAAAGCAAGCAAACCAAAAAAAAAAAAAAAACAATTAAGATAATTTTACTCACAAAAATCATATTAAAACCATTTTTGATAATCTTTTTCCCCTAAAAGTCTCCAAGCAAAATATACTTTAAGATTCGCTACCAAAAAAACTAATAAAGAATGGCCTAAAATAAAAAAATAAATAATAAAATTTTAAAATGATCAACACAATTCTGAAAAATCTAAATACGCAAATAAATAAGCTAACCCAATTTAAGATTATTAGAGGTATAAACTTGCTGCGCATAAATAAATCTCATCTTCTAATTTTCAAAGAAAATTATTCACAGAGAAAATAATCAACATACATTTTACAACTGAAAAATTCTAAGCAGATTGCAAAACATCTAATATTCTTAGCAATGAAAAGATTTTTTTTAAACCGCAACTTCATTTCTAGATGCATTTATTGCACGATTAAATAAATGTTTAGCACCGCCCAGACGCGAAAATGTTTGGTGATTTCTGACTGCCGTACCGAAGGGCTGGGTTTGAATCCCGGAGAAGGCATGGATGTAATTTGCCCGTCCCACTCACGGTGGCCCCACCTGTTAGGGCCAAGGACCAAGGCGTAATTGTTACAGAGTACCTTTGCAAATTAATGCAATTACCTCCACATCTTCGTTGCGAGAAATGAAACGGATAAGAGTTTACGCTAACAGAGAAAGGACGAGCGGCCGATCGGCAAGTGAAAGAAATCGAAAAAGAAAGTCACATCATTAGTGACAAAGAAGCGCTTACCTGTGGTTGACCACAATGCGAGAAGCTATAAGCCCCCCCCCCCGCAGTGTAGAAACCGCAGGTAGAAGAGTCAGAGGAGAAAAGCAAGTCTGGCACGCGCGAGCGTGAATGGTTGCTATGGAAACGATCGAAGCTAAGGAGAAGCGAGTCGAAAAACCGCTTCGGAAAAGGTAGAATCGGGTGCAAAAATATGTGATTAACACGCAGTGTTCCCAAGTTGGTCACCCTCCCACATGCTTTCTCATTACCGCATATTTAGAGTGCCGCCATGCCGAACCGACACTACCCATTTACAAACATCCATGCCTTCTCCGGGATTCGAACCCGAACCCTTACGCACGGCAGTCAGCGACGCTAACCACTATACCGTTCGGGCAGCCACCTGTTAGGTGGCTCCATGGAGGTATAGTTCGACCGCCTTATCCGCGACCATAAGCGCAAACACGCATGCACCATTCAGGATCGAATTATTCTCAAAATAGGGTGGAAGGATGGGGACTTTCTTTCCTTCCAGCATATCTCTTTCCGGAGAAGAGAAGACTTTCACGTGACCTTTCACGTCGCAGCAAGTAATAGCACCCCTTTTCGACGAGTCTATGTGTTTTGCCAGAATGCCAGCTAGGGTTGCGTTTGAGACGGTCGAGCTATAGAAAGTCCTTTCTTACCTCCATAGGTGACTCCATAATAAACTGATCATCGCTCTCGGCCTTAGTAGTGGCCAACGTCTATGGCCTCTACTAAGGTCAAAAACGGTTTCTTTCCGATGGCTAGGGCCCACCATTCTACTCTATGGAAGGTAGTGTTGTAGAAGCTCTTGCGTAAGCAATAGAATAAATAATAGAGTATGCAAACATAAAAATAAATAAATTAATAACAAAAAAAAATCTGAAAGGTTTCAGATTTTAAATTACGTCCAAAGAGATAAATTAAAATAAACAAAAATATTAATAAAAATTTCTGAAAAATCCAAAGGGGCTTTTTTTTTAACCAAAGAGGCCTTTTTTAACATTTTGTGTGTTATCTTTATTTATTAAATATCATGTTCTTCACACTTAAACCATAAAATTCAGTTCAAGAGCAATATCGCAAAATAATTTTAATCTGAGCATATCTTTAGATTTTCCTATACAC
>KK114494.1:105797-119609 GCA_000611955.2 Stegodyphus mimosarum
TTTGAAATTTCTTCCAGAAGCCCATATTTACAGGAGGACTACGTTATTCAAAATTTGATGGCTCTAGGTACCGTCGTTTTATCACAATGCGAGAAATATACATACATTTATGCAAATTCTTCATTATTTAATTTCTTTAAATATAATACAGTTCGATAATATTTGGTGGCAACAATTTGAAAAGTGAGTCAACGCTTGTAGTGAATCAACGCAAAATGCCGAAACGAAATTAATAGTCCTTCTGGGCAAATTGCCCCTTTGGACTAAAAATACCTTTTCTAATAGAAATTTTATTTAAAATAGCCTTAATTAACTTTCTTTTTAAAACTACCAAAAAAAAAATACAGAAATCAGCATCAGTTGGGTCGCAAATCGAAAATTCTTATGCATACAATCCATTTCGTACAGATAAATATCCAGATCTTCTTCCCTTGTTGTAAATGGCAAGTATTTCACTGATATATCATATGTTAAAGATCACAAGTATTTGAGTCTTATAGATTAGGCAGATTTTTTTTTTTTATATATCAAAGCAAGAATCAACTGCCTTTCTCTTGACCTCTCCCCCTCCCCGAAAAAAAAAAAAAAAAAAAACCGAGCCTTATTCTTTTCAAAAACTGAAAAATATAGAGTAGAGTTTGCAGGATGACGGAATAATTTAATCAAGAAATGCCAGAAAAAAGAGAGATAAAAGAATTCCGGTCAAGTTTTTAATGCACGTAATTGTTATAAAGTTTATGCAAACATGTGCGCACGTGCACGCACGCACACCCATAAACACACACAGATAAGCTATCTTAATTTTCAAATTTAAGTAAACAGGGATAAACAAAAAAAGTTCAAACTTCAACTTCCAGCCACTGTTTTGATTTTTACACTGTAATTGCCATACAGCAATGTGTAAAGGAAAAATTCAGGCACAGCCTATTTGAGGCACTTCAACATGTAAAGAACATGATATTTTTTACATATAGTAAAGACACAAGATAAATGCTTCAGCTTTCAAGATCATGAAAATTGTAACTACAATAGACTCAGATTAAATTTATGGGAAAAAATTAGCATAATATAGCATATTCAGCATATATTTACCGAATTTATATGAGCTTTTCTAACATTATTATGGAAAGAAAACCATTTCCAAGCCTGAAATAAAATTAAAATGTTAACAAAAATGAATAATAGTAATAGCATTAAAATCACTGAATTATGATATTCAAAAATGCATAAAAATTGTGACAACACTTAAAAATAATAGAAAATTTTATTGTAAGTATATAGGATTTATTCCTTTTAATAAATTCAAACCACGTTCCAGGATCATATTTATAAATATTCAGGCGTGGCTCCAGATTTTTCGTACTCTTCTAGATCAATGGTCTCAAACCCAAGCATGCGCGCCGAATGAATGATCTAAAAGGTAGCTGACGGGCCAGATGATTTCTTCCTTTTTTTCCCCAGAAAACAAAAAAATTTTCATCAACAAAATAAAGAATACTTAAACTAAATTTTAGATTTGGCTGAAATAATATTTATAAAAGCATATAAAAACCATAATCGTAGTAATAACGCAAATGGAAAAAAAAAAAAAATCAAATTTATTTTCTACTTGAGATTTAAAGTTTACCTGCAAAACAGTTTTTTTTTTTTTTGTTAACACGTTGTAATTCAAACATATTGACAACTAAATATTAAATTTTTAGACTGGCGTTTATTTCCAATAAATCTAAAACGGTTAATTAAGCATTGAATGACTTACTTTAAATTAAATTAAAAATAAACAAATTATGAAAACTTGTAGAGACATTAGGTTATTTCGAAGCAGGAAACGTGAAAAATGAGTAGTGCCCTCGCCGGGACTCGAACCACGGACTTCCAGAATACGCGCCGAGCGTGCTGACCACTACACTAGGAAGGCACGCGAAGAAGACGGGAGAAATACCTTATAAATTCTCAGAGAAAATTTTACAATTGGGACAAAAGTTGAGAATAAATAGTTGCAAGTTAGTCGCCCTCTTATTATTCAATTTTTCTTTGACACATAAATAAGAATCTGATGTGTGCATGACTTCCTTTTAACGGAATATTAAACTATACGCAGTTTTTCCTGCATTTCATTTAAACTTATTTCCTTGAATTTCATTAGTGCTATATTTCTCATTCAATTAATTCAGTTCTCATCGCACAGCAAAGCAAAAATTCAATAAATAAATAATTAAATAAAAAATAAATACAAAATATCTTCATTAAAAATTAAAAGATGCAGATAAACATAAAGCACGAAATACATTTAAAACAATTAAAAAAACAGTTTTTACAATTAAAATTACAGTTTCTACGCGAAAACGATCAATTCGGCTGGCAGGCAAGAAGGCAGATTTTTCGGTGCACAAAACTAACAGGTTCCTTTTGGTCCCACTCGGCAAAAAGACACTGAAGGTGCAGAAAGAATTAATTCACTATTCTGCTCTGTTTTAAATGTAAAGAAATATGGCTGCTATGGTAAAAAAATTAGGTTTGGCCGCACTTAAACAACTATAGCTGTAGTTGATAATTCTACATTCCATGCAGATTAATTACAGGCATAAAAACCTTAACCGGAAGATAAGGACAACATAATTCAATCATTTTTAAAGCAAAAAATGCACAATTTACCAACATGTAAGAATAAAAAAAAATGAGCTCACTAAGCCGCAGTGGCGGCTCGTAATAAGCACTGTAGAACTGCAGCACCCCCTATTCCCACTTATTATTATTTTTAATATTTAATATAATGAGCTCTTTTATCTTTAATTCTTTCTGTATACTTCTACAACACATAATTCTTAAACTTAATGTCAGTAGTCATGGAAACTGTGGGTTTTATAGTTCCAGCGTCGTGGTGTTTGGCTGTTCTGCGCATGTGTATACAGAAGGCAGCACTGGAGCCAGGGAGTGAGAAGAGCACTGTCGCTCTTGCAGTGCCGAAATTCTGGAAACGTGATTACTTTTTACTCCGCGCGTGTGGTATTTGGTTGCTCTGCGCATGCGCACTTAGGAAGCAGCGCACGAGACCGAGAGGAAGAAGAGCACTGTCGCTTTTGCAGTGGCGAATCTGGAGTGCCGTTGGGAGGTGTTTCTTTTTTTTTTACTCCGCGTGTGCTGCGTTTAAAAATCATACACTATATTCTTGGTTAGATTATTTTTCAGCTATTCTATTTGATTCATTTTTTTCGGTTCTTTTATTTTACAGAAAACTTTAACCATGTCTTTGCATCTTCAAGTAATAAACTCTGTGACTGTAAGTGAACTTCAAGAGCTTTCGTTTTCACAGCTGTCTCTCCATGAGAAAATTACAATTAAGCAAAGAGGTCGTTCAACACCTGATATTTTAATATGTCAGCCAGGCATAAACAACAAAAAAATATATATATATTCGTAGTTTCAATTCTGAATGGTACCAACGGAAAAATTGGCTTTGCGGTTGTGAAGTAAAAAATGTGCTTCCCGTACTTACTGTTTGGAGGTGATGTAACGTGGACAAAAGACGGTTTCAGAAATATAAACAAAATGAAAGAAAAAACTGAAAAGCATGAGAAGTCAAAGAAGCATGCTAATAATGCACTTTCACTGTCACTTTTAGGAACCGTTAGTATTAAGGAGAAACTTAGTGAGGGACACAGACTTTCAGTCAATGAGCATAACATAAAGGTTAAAAAGAACCGTGAAATTTTGCACAAAATAATAGACTGCATTTTCTTTTGTGGAAACTTTGAAACTCCCTTACGTGGGCATGATGAAAAAGACGATTCAGTAAATCCAGGGGTATTTAGAGAATTAGTAAATTTTGCCTCTAAATTAGATTCAGATTTGAAGAATCACTTAGAAACTAGTGCAGTTTTCAAAGGTGTTTCTAAGACCCTTCACAACGAGATACTTGACAACCTATTTCAAATATACCATGAGGAGATAAGGTGGAAATTAGAAAAGCTTGTAGCTTCAATGGCTGATGACACAACAGATGTTTCGGAACACACTTAGATGGTCCTTGTTCTACGATATGAATTGAATGGAGAAATATTTGAGCGTTTCTGGGGATTCTTTATTCCAGAAAATCAAACTGCAGATGGCATCTCAAAATGTATTTTTTAACAATTGGACATAATCCTTCAGCGAAATGAACAAAAATTGATAGCTCAGACACTTGATGGTGCAAATGTCATGAAAGGCAAAAAAGCTGAAGTTCAAACAAAAATAAAGGCAGTTTATAGTGATGCACATTTCATTCACTATTATGCACATCAACTTAATTTAATAATGAGAAATGCAGCAAGTATTTCACGAAAGGAAAAATATTTTTTTCTAACATTCTGGCTATTCCAACAATTTTTTCAAGATCAGCGCAACGTGTGTCCATTCTAAAGAAGCATATGGCCGTTAGCATTCCACGTCCTTCCTCCACAAGGTGGAACTTCAACATAAGGACCATAAACACAGTTCATGAAAATTTGCAACCTTTAAAAAATTGCTTACTGAAATTCAGTCAACATCAGATGCAGATTAAACTATTGCAGAGCGAACAGGAATTTCAAAATATCTAAATGATGATAATTTCAAGTTTTGGTTAGAGCCTTTTTTATGAGATTATGCCTCATGTTGAAATAATATATAACCAAATGCAATCCAGAGAAATTAGTGTGTTTAAAGTTAATGAATATATAACAAATTTCAAAACTTCTATATTAGAATTAAGAAACTCAAAGTACTGTGAGAATTCTTCAAAGACACTGATGGCAGAAGCTAAGGAAATATGTGACTTTATATACATTGATATAATGAAAAGATATTCTTTCACTAAACACTTAGCAGCTGCTAAATTGTTCAACAAGAAATGCTTCGCTAGTTTTCGGAAAGAACATACTGCAGAATAAATAGTACTGACCACTGAAGCATATCCAATGATTGACAAAGAAAAGCTTGAAAATAAACTAAAAGTATTCTATTGCAGGTTTGATATTCATGAATACTGCAAATTAATTGAGGTACTGAAATTTATATGGGAAAATAATCTAGATGATGTTCTTAGTAAAATTACGTAACTGATAAAAATTCCCTTGACAGTTCCCATTACAACATCAGACGCAGAACGCTGCTTTTTAACATTGAAAAGAATAAAAACTTTTCTAAGAAGAAGTATGAATTCGGAGAGACTAAATGCGCTTGCAGTGCTTTCAATATAGAAAAATTTCCTCAGTTGTCATCTAGAAATCAAGGAGAAAATTATTGATCTTTTCGAGCAAATTAAAACAAGAAGAATGGATTTTATTTTTAAATGAACAGATAAAGATTGAACTGTAACAATTTAGGTTAAAGTAATTAAGAAATGTTTAATTTTTCTCTTGTAAGATTTCATGGAAGTTTCAAAATAAATTTTCTTTGGATATGGTTCGGAGAACAGCCTTGACGCCAAAAAGGGGAGAAATAGCTTATTGTGGTATACAGGCAATGGTTGTCATTCGATGACGTACTTCCTGTAGGGAGACAGCCGTGATACTTTTCCCTTGCTAAGGGATTATCTGCAGTAGGAAATCGGGATATGTAAACGTAAAGTATCGTTGTGTTTACTGTTTAATTATCAAAGCAACAGCGAAGAGTATTAAATTAAAAATAGCACATAATTGAATAAAATAT
This sequence comes from Stegodyphus mimosarum, assembly GCA_000611955.2. Lineage (NCBI taxonomy): Eukaryota > Metazoa > Arthropoda > Arachnida > Araneae > Eresidae > Stegodyphus > Stegodyphus mimosarum. The sequence continues at coordinate 111,468 of KK114494.1, forward strand.
AATTATAGGTATTATTAATGATAATTTATATAAAAATAAGAGATAAGAAATGTTTAATTTTTCTCTTGTAAGATTTCATGGAAGTTTCAAAATAAATTTTCTTTTTATACATGTTTGTTTCCCTTTACACAATTTTAAAACAAAGGTTAAATTTTTTTGGAACAGCACCCCCGCTAATTTTAGCTACGAGCCGCTACTGCTAAGCCGACTAACAGAGTGTGTATATATGTATAAATATATGTAATAAAACTGTGTTATTATTGAAATAAGATAACTTGATGAGAGTTGCAATGGATTGGCGATGGACAGGACTGCATAGTTAGAGACTGCGTAGTTAGCAAAATGACACACGAAGAACACACATAGCGGTAAATTCCCACACATAATTTTATTTTCTGGATAATGCACATTATCACTGTGGGTGCGCTATGCGCCTCCCTCTCAGTTTTGTGCAGATTACATCTTCTTAAAGGACGAAAATTAGAAAAGTAAAGTCTGCATGGATAGCGGCAAGGCAGCAGAAGGGTACACAGAAGAGAGAGAGAGAGAGAGATGCGACGCAATTAAGCTTTTATACTGCATTCCATTTCACATTACATGGCAGTTTAATGTACAAGTGTTGGGTTCGGATTTCATCGATAAGTGCGCAATACAAATTAGAAGACGGATCTTTTTCGTTTAGTTAGAAAATTTACAGCTCTGTTATTTTTAGAATGAAGGCAGAAGTTAAAGGGCTATTAATTTATTATTTAAAAGTTAGATTTTATATTTTACATACACACACATATATATATTTACATACTTATGGTGCGGCCGATTGCAACCACAGAGGGAGGTACACAACTACATGTTATAGCAGTCCTATATACAAAATTTTAACGATCTGAGGCTACTCGTTTTTGAGTTATGCGAAATACATACATACGTACGTTCGTACAGACGCCACGAAAATATCTCTTCTGAATCCATTTTAAATCAATTTTATCATTCGTTTGGGAGAAAAAAAAAGAGTCCTTTATTCTGTACTTATATACATATGGCACGTAAAAACATCGTTAAATTGCATTCGATAGCGGTCAAACTGGATATTTTTGTTGAAATAAGGTACCTGGAATTTTTTGTGATTAAAATACTTCCTTTACACTTGGTACAAGGTAAGTCAAAATACATACGTTTGTATGTCAATACATTTTTTTATTTCTTCAGCTCGACACCTGATGGCGTTTCAATTCTGATAAAGATTGTTAACTTTGCAAAAAAAAAAAAAAAAAAAAAAAAAAAAAAAAAAAAAAAAATTGTAGTTACTCATCGGTCGATCAGAAGATTTCGTTATTAATTTTCAACTATGAGAAGCAGTTCACATATAAATGTATTCCCAAACAAAGCGATTATTCTTAGCACAAAAGTTTGCGACTGAGTGTACTTATTTTTTGATAAATACAAATAAAAGTTAATAAAATTTGTAGCTTCAGATCTATGAATAAGATTTGTATCACAATAATTTATACGTTTGGTGTAAATATAAATTAATTAGCTTCACTTATATATTTTTCTGGGAGGAGTCTTACGTTTGTTTTTAATGATAACGAAAATGAATTTGGAACTCCAAATAACTAAAATCTTGAAATCTTTGCAACACCGTATTTGCAACAAATACATAACTGAACTGCATTCGAGGACTGCCAGTTTGAGAACACTGTTGTAGGTGATTAAAACAATTGGAATTGTATAAATTAAACAATTTAAAGCAAAACATACCTTTATTCAACTGTCATTTGTTATGAATAACCAACTGGCCCCCTAGATGGCTGCCTATATCGCTTATGCTTGCAGACAACCCTGCCGGTATTACATGTCTGTGCACTGATAGAGAATCCCCATTATTAATAGATAATTACATTAAAATTCATTGGTTTCAACACATTTTGTAGCATTTTAAACTGCTATAGAAAATTAGGCAATTTGAAAACACACAAAATACAAAACAGCAAAACGTCAAATTTATAAATATATAATAGCAATTAAATTTTCATAAACTATAATAAAATACGTTATAATTAAATTATAATGAAGCAAAATATAATTTTGTTAAATTACTAGACATATTCAAAGAGCGTTGTAAATTATGACATACTATTTTAAATTATGTAAATAATATGCACTAAAACTAATTTTTTCTTCTGATATTGCGAACTAATAACGTTAAATTATTTTCCTCAAATTATCTTAAATTGTAACTTCTGCAACTTCAAGTTTCAGCACATCTGATTAAAGTAGAAGCTTTAGAAGGGAAAGTTAAGATTTAGTACAGCCACAAAAGAAAGAGATAATGTAAGGACAAGTAAGTTAGTACATGATGTTTACAAAGAAAATCAATAATAATAATAATAATTAAAAGCTTCAAAAGTTTTAAAAAATAGCATAGTGGTTAAAAACCCTCACAGCATAATATAAGATCGTAATCGTAGCAATGACTATCATAGTCTCCTGCCAAAGAAGAGTTGTCTGAAAACTTGGAGTAACTGATTTAGAAGTATTTCACAGATAGGGAAAATTATAAAACATTCTTGCATTTAATCTATTTTACCATGGTACCAAATGTAAGATAAAATAACCAGTGCTTTGTAGATTTATTTACTTACCCACCAAACAAACCATGAATAATAATAAAAGATATATTTATAATTTTTTCTGGATATTAATTCTACATAGCAATAACAGAAGATGGAGTACCGGCTTTATTCTTAACTGATTACATAAATATTATGTTAAACATGTCAGAATTTTTATTCTGAAACAATTCATATTAAGAAATTCAAATTACTGGTAATTACTGATGCCAAAACCAGCATAGTCGCACTGAATGGTAAATTTTTAAAAATTTTGGAAGATACTGAATGGCAGAAATTAGGAGCCCGAGAGATTACAGTGGGTAGCAAAATGCTAAGAGCTAACCCTGCCGTAAATTAAACTGCTGGCCGTAGAGTTGCAATATCACGAAGAATAAAGGATAATAAAAATATATTTATTCTGAAATATACCTTACAATACAAGCGATAAAACTTTCAGGCAGTTTGGGTATAAAGAACGTTTAGTGATCAGAATCAGATATAGCTAGCTATCTTGGACAGTTAATAATTGCAGTTACATAGTCAGGCATAGAATAAATTCTAGATGGAAACCAGGTGCAAAATGTTCCAAATTTTTTTTTTCAGAGTTCATTTGTTGTAAACAATGATGATTAACCATGAACCAGATGGTGAACGATCTGGTGAATGTATTGATCAAAACAGAAATGGAACATGCTGTCTATCAAGGAAAGTCGCATGTTAATGCAATGTAAACTCATGAATTGTCTTACTAGTAGGTGCTCTACGAAGGCTTCTAAAATATGGGATAACCACAGGCTCTACATATTTGTAAAGGGATGTTAGCTAGTCAGAATACCAGTTAGACATACTACATCTGAAAAGAATTAATATCCAATAGAAACCCATAACCATTAACTGTACTGGACATGGCCATAGTGTTGAATCCAAAAGAAAAAAATTCACTTGGAAAAGTGATGTCATGCTATTCATGAGTTTATGTGAATCACTTAACTGCAGATGCTGTGTTGTGCTCAAAGATAACGAAGCAATGATTGCCTTGCAAATAATTCATAAGATTGTTGATGGTACTGCACCATTACATGCAGACATTTGTTTCACTGACAGACACCACAATTCCTAAGTTCAGCTATGTGATGTATGATTCATAAAAGTTAGAAATACAAGATGCCTGTCCTCTCAGGCATTGGGACATTGGAACTGCTATCATAAATAAAATAAATTTCCTATGCCAACAAACAATGAGGAAATACAATTTCCAGATTAAAAATCTGGTCTAGTGCATTTTGATATGCATATGTGTTGCATGAATAATCATTTACATGTTACGCTAATTTCAGCTTAAAGATTATAATTAATAGCTTATTAAAAATCAATAAATACTTTTTGTATTTTCAGAGCAGCATCATTTTCAGAAAGACTGATTTTCAGACTTTTTCTATATTCTTGTAACCTACCACTTTCTTTAATTTCATGCAATTTTTGAGCTTCTAAAAACATTTGTCTTCCTTGGTAAGCTAATACATGTGACTGAATAATTGATACTGATTTCTTTATAGCTGCTATTTTATCTTCCCCTTGCTGAAAAACAAAAAAATATATATTTGATGAACAGGCAATAATTTCAAACATTTATTTTGTATTTATTCACTGCACAAATAAAAATTAATTAATATAAACTTACTTCATCTAGTCTGTTATGAGCTAATGATAAAAGCTTAAAATATTCCTGCATGAGGTCTAATTTTTCTTGTTCTTTACCTGTCTTTTCTTGAAAGTATGCAGGAATTTTTATATCCATATCACTCTGAAAATTAAAGAAACCTCTGCTGTCTTCATTAAAAAATATTACAATTAAAATATTTGCACAAAATTTAGAATACAAAAGCAATTTATTCAACATATACAGAGGCTGTTTGCACATTTCTTAGACGATGTATATTGTATTCACAAAACTAAATTACATAAAATTCTATGTTTTAAATGTTCTATTTGACATCCCTTATTCTGAACTACCTTTCGACACCGCAATTTCGAAGATAATAATGCCTTTTGAAGTGTCAGAAGAGGTATTTTATCCCATTCCTCCCGAACAGCTTTCCAGAGTCCTGTTAGAGTTTTGGGACAACGTTTGGATAATGCAGTTTTTAAAAGTCCGAAAGCACAAAAATCCATAGGTGACACATCGGGAGATTTAGTAGGGATATCAGTCAAGGGTATAGCCTTGATACCAGTTTTTTGTTCCATTTCTTTTAGGAAATTTACAGTGGATTTTGATGTGTGACTGCTAGCTTTGTCCTGATGGAGTCTCACAGATCGATGGCACTGTGGGTAAAGCGATGGTATTTTATTCAGAAAAATTGGCGATGAAATATGTTCCTGATAGCATTTGGAGTTAATCTTGAAATTTTTTTTCACTCTCTTTATTTTTAACTTGCCATTATAAGAAAAACCAGCAACAATCGTGAATCCCTCAGAAAAATTTTCTTTCGATTCTTTGAACCATGTACTTAAATTTTTTTCTCCCCTTTTAAGATAATAAATGGCTCTTTTTTTGTTACAATCATTTAAATACACCCATGCTTCATCTATTGTGACAACTGTTTTCCATCTTTCTTTGGATAAGTGTTTCTCATATAGAATTCTGCAGCGAGTCCTGCGTCGAGCGATATGCTTTGGAAGAAGACGATGCACATTGCGTTTTTTCGCTTTCTTAAGATTTAAATCAACGTTTATCATTTTGTTTACAGTGGACACCGAGCGTTTTAATGATTTTGCGACTGTCCTTTGACTAAGGGGATTTTCTTTTAACATTAAACAACGTACCTTTGCGATAGTCGAAGATGTCCGTTTTTTCCTTGTATACTCGTTTGGAATTTTTGTCCCACTTGAGGCTCCAATTTGACTTTTTTTTTACTTTCTTGTTGATGATATTACCTATCGACGCTTTAGATATCACAAAACCATGACTCTCGCATCGTTTTTGGATAACAGAGTATGCATATTTCTCTTCGGAAAGAGCGTAAACGTAGCCTTCGAACCACTGCTTTGTTAAATTCACCATTTTGAATAAACACAAAACTTTCAAGCCACAGACGATAATTTTGACTTTTAAAAACATAGTACAATTGCAATTACTTCTTTTGCAGCAAACGATGTTTTATTACCGCTTACCAAAATCGTCTAAAAAGTGTGCGAACAGCCTCTGTAGTTATGAATAACTTTATGGCAATGAAGAAATACTTACAGGTATCATCTTTAATTCTAATAGTAGAGTATCAAAGAAATGAAATTCAGTATATTCTAATGCAACTAGTTCATGTTTTAACTCTAAAACATGTCCAATGCAGTTGTCCACTAATGACCGAAGCAAATACCTTTTCTGAGGCTGTAAAATGTTTTCATAACAATCTGTAAGAGCATTAGTGACCTTTATATAACTCAGATACAGTCGCCCAATTTTTTGAACTATAAACTGGTGTTCCTGTCAAAGAAAAAAACATTAAATTTGGAATTCAAGATGGCTAGAAAAAATACCAAAATTATTCAGAATAATAGCACGATAAAATTCCGTGCTTGTATTTAATGAAGAAAGAAAGGACTAATCTCTGATATATTTATAAGCTACATTTTTTTCCTGAAGAAATTATGCTTCTGCAAATTTGAGATAAAATATTGCAGTCGTACATTAATATGAAAAAGAAAAAAAAAAAAAATGTTCTAAATGTAAGAACCGAAAATAGATCCTAGTTAGTGACTTTTGGGTTATTTTCTCCACAAGTTTAAACAAGATCAGAAAATACTGCATAAAATGAATTTCTTTAATTCTGCACCTATCCATACATTGACTAAGACTAAACCTTAAATGCACCAAACAGACATCTGAAATATAAAAGATATAATGATAATATATTCTCACATATAAGAATTCATTAAGACATGAACAATATTGTTTTAAATTAAAGTTATTAAATATTATCAAAGTATATAATTATCTTGCTAAATCGGATAGATATCGCCAAGCTACCGATAGTTTTTGGCGACTAAATTTTGTCGCCAAATTTGGCAACTAACTGGCGACTTATTTTAGTCCATTCTCTGTATAAATGTACCTGCTATTGCAATTGAGTAACTGTAATTGATAGCTATATGTAACTGTTCCAGTAATTTTGAGAAGTGGAAGGTATTAGTGATTTCTCGGCGACCAGCGGAAAATTATATTAGACCGGATAGAGCATCAGTTCTCAGTTCTTGTTTCAGAGTCGACTTCGGAGTATTGAGATTATCCACGTGTTAGTTTCGCTCTTTAGATGCGCTTTGCTTTGCGTTGTGCTTAACATTCTTAGTAGTTTGAAGTGTAACTACTGATTGTGTTCTGTGATACTGAGAAGAACTGTACTAGTATTTTTGTGAAAGTTCTAGGATTGAAAAATGTTTCTTTTGGTACAATAAATCTTACCAAGCTACCATCGGTTCTGTGTGCATTCAATCCATCATGAAACCCTACGTACGAATAATTTTTTATGTGGAGGGGGGTTGAATGTCGGTAACAAAAGGGACGGATGAGCAACTGAGACAGCTGGTGATAACCTATATTGCATTCAAAGCAGAGATGAAAGCGGGCAGAGAACCCGTTACAGAAGAAATGGAAGGGGCCGTCAAATCAGTTCAAGAAAAGATTGAAGCAGATCAAGAGGAAATGAAAAGAGAATTTTCTGCCATAATAGAAAAGAATTTGAAGCTAAGGAAGACAGAATAGACACGGTTGAAAACAAAGTTGGTGAAACTGAAGCAAGTGTTTCTGATGCCGAACAAAAAATTGAAGAAAGAGTTTCTGCTGCCGAAGAATGACATGGAGAAAGAGTTACTGCCTTATCATTTACGTTGGTGACTCTCATTGGGATGACGGTCTTCGATAAGTCGACGAGGCTACTAGTGCTCCTCGCAGGGTGTAGTAGTTCTTAGGATGTTCCATTATGCCGCTCTGGAAATTTCTCTTTTCTGTTATGGGTCCAAGTAATGAAAATTCTGTTCGTATTGGGACTGTGATATCGTCTGAGCTATTATTTAGTGAGCGTATTTAATTCCTTCATCATTAATTCCGAATGCGGTTATGTCCTCAGACGCAGAATACAGTTCGTTAACTTTAAAGTCCAAGAAACAATTGTATTTCCTTAAAAAGTATAATCCGAGTATATAAGGGTCTGCAATGTTTGTTACATATGCCGTGTGATGGTAAGCGGCAATCCCAAATATTATATTTAAGTTCAATTTTCCACTGATATCGATTCTATAACCGAACACAGTCTGGAGGGTAACGGAATGAGGCGTCCAAATGAGTTGATCTTCCAGTTTTAGAGACAAATCTGAGACAAATCTTTTCGGATGATGATAACATTGGCTTCTGTATCCGTATATTGCAAAGAACTCCATTTATATGACCTACGATGAAGAGTCGATTACTGCCGTCACTCCCCAGGCAGCACGTCTCCAAAAATATACGTATAATTTTGGTGAAATAAGGGTATGGTAT
>KK114495.1:14020-63664 GCA_000611955.2 Stegodyphus mimosarum
TAACAAAGAACGAAATGGAAGGATTTTGAACAGATGGGAAAGGATGAAACAATACCGAAGCATTTCTGCTTAATGTCAGACTTATATAATTTGATCATAACCACCTGATGAGATCAGGTGCGTTATCATGCGTTGCTTCAAAGCTCTTCGTCGCCATTTACGCATTAAAAATTATTAATTGCATTTTTAGTCCAAAGGGGCTTTATCCCTGAAGGACTATTGTTTTCGTTTTGCGATTTTGTGTCGAATCACTCTGAATGTCCGTTTCACTTTCAAATTGTTGCCAACAAATATTATCACCCTGTATTATATTTGAAGAAATTAAATAATGAAGAATCTGCATAAATGTATGTATGTTTCTCGCATTTTGATAAAAGGACGGTACGTATTTTGAATGGCATAATCCTACTGCGAATATGGGCATCTGGAAGCCCAAATTTGAAATTGGTTTTATTATCGATTTCATACTTTGTAAAACTTCAACGAATTCTTGATTAACAAACTCAAGGATTTCAAAGCGATCAATGGCAACGTTGTACAGAAAAAACATTTTTATCTCCAGCGCGTGAGACTCTGTATCGGAAATTCTAAAGATATGCTCAATTTAAAATTATTTTGCGATATTGCTGTTGAACTGAATTTTATGATTCAAGTGCGAAGAGCATGATATTTAATAAATAAAGGTAACACACAAAATGTTTAAAAAACGCCCCTTTGGATGTAATTTAAAATCCAAAACCTTTCAGATTTTTTATTTTTCAAATTATTATAGTGTATTATGAATATAAGAAAGTAATCCATTTAATTATCCATTTCTTCATAAATTTTGATATTTTTTTACTTTTAAGATTTAAATGCTTTACTCTAAGGTTCCTTTCATTGAAACATTAAATTCAAATGATAAAAAATATTCAATATCCCTTCTATGTTATTGCTTCAAATAGGAAATTTTAATTGACTCATCATTTTCCACGCTTTTCCGCAATTCTGACTAACTAATTGTTGATAACAGAGCAATAATGAAATTTTGGAAGACAGTATAAAATTTTAAAATGCTATAATTGTGGATTTATATTTCACAAAATGTAAAGGTGAAACCAAAGTCATGAGCTAATATTTTTTGTAATTTTATCTGAACGCGTTAAAATAAAAATTTTCTCCCTACCTTATCGTAGGAGCTATAGCAAAAAGCACATCATTTGAATCTTCAATGTCAGTGGCATACAATTGATGTCGCCTACGAAGAGTTTCTTCCGGTAAACTGGCTACACTATTCAGCTGTTTCGGTTTGTTGCACGCCAGTACACTGTCATCATCTGAATCTGAATCGCATTTTTCTTCCTTTTTAACGGATTGTTCGCTGTCTGTTGAAGTACTTCTTAAATCTTTTACTGAAATTGCTTGCACACTACACAGTGACTGCAAACTGGATGTGGAAGATTTTTTTTGCAAGCCTCTCGAACGTAACACATCGAGTATATCTGGATGTTCGATATGTTTGAAAATATTAACAGCAACGCTGGATTTAGTAGTTTGAAGCCGAGACATTGCAAAGTTTACGGTGGCCGAGGATAGAAGGTGGGCGTTCTTCTTGAAAACTTCACTTCATTTCCTCCTGATTGTGACATTTTGAAATGCAGGCAAGCTTCAGCCGAATTTACTTTTATCAGACAATAGCAATAAAATGGAGGTGTCGGCGTTCATTATCACGTTCTGTTGCTATGGTAGTTATCTAGAAGGATCGTTATGATTCACAGAACTTTTTTTTCTGAAACTTTCATTGCCTGAAGTTAAAAAGCTAATCAGGAAATCTCAAACGATATGTTTTTGAAAATTCTCTTTTTCTTCAACATATAACATTCGAAGTTAGATAACCTCTAATAAATTCCTTTACGAAATCTTACAAATTTTCTCTGTCAAATGGCTAAGATGAAAGGTTCCTTCATCTGCAGGTTTTTTTTTTTTCGGGCGGCGGGAAAAGGGGGTTAATGTTTCAAGTAATTTTTAACTGAATGCTTCCGATAGCAATATACTTGCTGTGCGTATAAAAAACGTAGAGAAAATGCTTTATGCGGAAATAAAAGAGGCGAAGAGACTATAGTTCTTTAAGCGCGAAAGCTAATTTTAAGTAATCCGATCATTCTATTGATTCATGAAAAAGACACAGCTTAAATTTTTATCAATTATGAAGCGTTCAGGGGGAAAATGACGACTACGCTATAAACATCAAAACAGAGTTTTTAGCCCCGAAGGACCACTAATTTCGTTTTGGCACTTTGCCTTGAAAACTTATTGTCCGTTTCACTTTTCAGATTGTTGCCCCCAAATGTTATCGTCCTGTGCTATATTTAAAGAAATTAAATAATGAAGAATTTGCATAACTGTATATATGTTTCTCGCATTGTGATAAAACAACGGTACTAGAGCCATCAAATTCTGAATAACGTAATCCTCCACCGAATATAGGCATCTGGAAGCCCAAATTTGGAATTTGTTTTGTTATGGATTTCATATTTTGTAACATTTACGTTTGTAACTTTTAATTAAGAAACTCAACGATTTCAAAGCGAGCAATGGCAACACTATACGGGGGAAAAAAGAAAACATTTTTGTCTCTAGCGCGCGAGACTGCGTATCGGAAATTATAAAGATATGCTCATTTTAAAATTATTTTGCGATTTTGCTGTTGAATTGAATTTTATGGTTTAAGTGAGAAATACATGATATTTAATAAATAATGGTAACACAGAAAACGTTAAAAAAACGCCCCTTTGGGAGTAATGTAAAATCTGAGAATTAATTTAACTATCGGTTAAAATCCATAAATGGAATAACAACAAATACGAAAAGCGTGGCTTATTCGTCATTCTTTATTTCTGAAACTAATCTTTAAATCCTATTACCGCATAAAACAGCTTGTTTTCCTCATTTTTTCACTTAATACCTCATATACTGCTTAAAAGAATGCATAACTCAAGTGCTTTTCTTCTGCAAGCAGGATTTGTAACTTGGATTAGTAATTTATCTTTCAAACGAGTCTAGCATAACAGTTCCCATTTGTAGTGAAAAATAATAACTTATTTTTGCTCTCTTTCTTTTCTTTAACACCTGAAAGGAGGAACATTGTTACATTTTTTTCATTTATGACGCAAAATCACTCCCTGGCAAAATAAAATCCATAGATACGATTATGTCTTGGAAATCGCCGCAAGTGAAAATGGAAAGAATCTAGTAGTAACTCTTGGAAAGCATGCTACTACGCAATATTACAGACTTGAACAAATAATTGAGTAAAATTCAAAACTATAAAAACTTTTATATCAAGTCCGTTTTTTTCATTTCTTGGATTCGAGCAAACTGGAAGGAAAATCCTTTTCATTTTGTTTCTTTTTCGGGGGGGGGGGGAACTAAATAAAAAGAAGTTCCCCCCCCCCCAAAATTTTAATACACTGTGCATTCTAGATACCCCGCTAAATTACAATGTGTCAGTTTTTAAACATTTTTTAATTACTATGAATTTCAATACAAATTAACAGACATAAATATATGCGAATTTCTTACAATTTTTTTAACTAATATTATTACTAGTCTCAGAAAGGCCTTTTTAAATTGTTTAGATTTTACTTTATCACCCCACAAAATATTTTATTCAAAATTATTCTGTTGAGTCCTGTCTTTTATATTTACTAAAGCTATACTTCTTTTAAATCGTAACAATTAGAGAAGACTATGAATTCTTAACCACTGTTTAATAAAAGAATTGGGGGGAAAAAGCTGGGGATAACATAATCTCTACATATAATAAAACAAAGAGTCTGTGTGTGTGTGTGTGTCTTTCGTTCGTGTTGCGACTAAGCTAATAGACCCAGGGCCACGAAATTTGGTACATAGGTGCATCTACCCAAGAGCCAGTGCACCTCGAAGCGATTTTTTCGAAATTCGAATTAGAGTTTTGTGACCAAATCGCGTCATTTTGAGACATAATGGGCTACAGGAAAGCGAGATTTCACTCTATACATTTCATTTTTACATCGTCCTGAAGCGTAGAGACTTAGCTATTTTACGAACTTAAAATAAATTTCGTATTTCAATAAATCGATTAAATACGAATTTATTTAGGAAGGTGAGCTTAACACCTTTTCAGCGGAAGTTTTTTTAAAAAAACTTGTGCTGTTTATTTTCCTTTGATTTTTGGACACGTTGAACTTTAATGCTTTCGACTCCTTTTAAAAAAAGAATTTTGGAATAATAATAATATTTTGTATTTTTTTTTATTTTTGAAATGAAGCTTCCGAATACACTTCTCACATCTCAGATATTTTAAAATGTAGTTTTGGCAACAATTTTCCTTTCTTATTGCTGTTGATAGATTTTTGATGAAATTGCATCATTTTGAATAGTTTCATTCTTTTAAAAATTTCGGTTTGGCAACAATTTTTCATCGTATTTCTTATGTTACTGTTTTTAAGAGACTGAAAAGTTTAAGAAATTAAAACGTTGTTTCTTTTTGCAACGGTAAATTGTTTAATTACTTTATTAGGATAATTAACATTTTTATCCAACGATATTGCTTATTTCATTGTAATATTTTATATTATGTTTTAATTATAAAAAGTTTTGCATGATATTTTTTAATCTGTTTAAGTTCTTAATCTGTTTATACCATTAGAGTTCTTAAGATTTTGCAAAGGGAAGTTGGTTAATTTATTTATTAGGATAAGTAATATTTGTATTAAGGGATACTGCATATTTCATTGTCATTTTTTATATATATAATACATTTTTATTGATTTCTTTTTTGATAAAGTTGTTCTGCAGAGTAAAATTCTGCGCGAAATGTTTTGTTTTTGAGTTTCTTTCATGTTATTTTTTGCTTATTTCACTGTTTGTAAGATATTGCAAAATTTTGCATGATTTTTTTATATGAGCCACTGCACCTCGAAGCGAGTTTTTCGAAATTCGAATTAGATTTTTTTTTTTATTTTATATTTTCTGACGAAATCGCGTCATTTTAAGACATAATGGGCTATAGCAAAGCGAGATTTCCCTCTATTGAACAGTTTAAGAAATTGAAAGATTGTTTCTTTTTACAAAGGTAAATTGTTTAATTAATTTATAGATCTATATTTAAAAGGACGAGTCTTTCTGTGTGTGTAGGTGTCTTTCGTTCGTACTGCGCGTAAGCTAATAGACCCAGGCCTATGAAATCTGGTACACAGGATGCATCTAGACGAGAGCCAGTGCACATCGATTTTTCAAAATTAGAATGTTTTTTTTTTTATGAAATAGTATCAAATTGATGATTTTCTCTCATTATATGAACAACAATGGCACGCAGCGATTGTTGCTGATATACTGCCACCCGGAAAAATGAGGGCGATAATTCTGTGCAGTTTTTAAATTTAATGTTTTTCTTGGATACTGGACGTTTGTCTAGAGAAGGCAGCAGGAAGTTGGTTAATTTATTTATTAGGATAATTAATATTTGTATTAAGGGATATTGCTTATTTCATTGTATGCTTTTTATATGTAATGCATATTTAACTGAATTTTTTTCCCAAGTAATATTTGTATTAAGGGATACTGCATATTTCATTGTCATTTTTTATATATATAATACATTTTTATTGATTTCTTTTTTGATAAAGTTGTTCTGCAGAGTAAAATTCTGCGCGAAATGTTTTGTTTTTTGAGTTTTCTTTCATGTTATTTTTTGCTTATTTCACTGTTTGTAAGATATTGAAAAGTTTTGCATGATTTTTTTGCATGAGCCAGTGCACCTCGAAGCGAGTTCGAAATTCGAATTAGATTTTGTTTTTTTTTAATTTTATGTTTTCTGACGAAATCGCGTCATTTTAAGACATAATGGGCTACAGCAAAGCGAGATTTCACTCTATTGAACAGTTTAAGAAATTGAAAGATTGTTTCTTTTTGCAAAGGTAAATTGTTTAATTAATTTATAGATCTATATTTAAAAGGACGAGTCTTTTTGTGTGTGTAGGTGTCTTTCGTTCGTACTGCGCGTGAGCTAATAGACCCAGGCCTATGAAATCTGGTACACAAGATGCATCTAGACGAGAGCCAGTGCTTTTTATATGTAATGCATTTTTAACTGAATTTTTTTTTCCGTTGTTGTTTGTTTCTTTTTCGATAAAATTGTTCTGCAGAGTAAAATTCTGCGCAGTTTTCAAATTTAATGTTTGGTGTTGTCTTTAGGCTTTTTTCCGGTACACTTAAAAGCCAGACGAAGGCTGGCCGCGCAGCAGCTAGTATATTTAATAATCTAATTATACATGCAATTTATTGTATTCTATTCTGGGATGAATATTGCATTTTCTGTCCAGCTGACTTCAGCCACTGTGATATCGCATGAGATTTTTAAAAATGAAATTCTGTTTTTTTAATATTTCTTTATAAAGACTCCTAAATAATATAGAAATACAATAAATTTTAATACATTGTTTATCAAAAATAAAGGATAATGACAAAATAAAACGTAACTGATACTTAATGAAAAATTATTAACAGAAATTTGAACAAAAGCATTAGTTAACATAAATTACAATTAATTTAGAAGTCAAACTACAAAAATCAGCGTTATATTTGCAAATTTTCCCAGGACTACCATCGAAACTAGATGGATGATGTTCGGTAAAAGCATCGAAACTAGCCCCGTGGAAATTTGCAAATATAAGGCTGATTTTTGTTATTCGGCGTGTTATTTTATCTTAATAAATTACAGTGTTTGGCAGTTGATTATTCGCAAAACATTGAAATTAAAACCTAATTTATAGAAATTGGAAAATGATGGAAAAGTTTAGTCATTTTTTGTAGAAAACTATTTTCTTTAATATGGTGTATGGTCACGTCGGACACACATGCATTCCTTACATAATGATTTCATAGACTTTATCAAAGCGTTGACCAAGTCTTGAGGAACTGCGGGCCACTCTTCTAAAAGTGCACTTTTCAGCTCCTGGAGGAATTTGGTGCACTTAAATTCGGCGGTCTAAAGCATCCCACACATGCTCAATCGGATCAAGTCGGGTAAGTAATGTGGCCAATCCATCAGAGTGATATCTTCTGCTTGCAAGTATTCAGACACCATATATGATCGATGAGGCCGAGCATTGTCATCCATTAGCAAAAACTCTGGGCCGACAGCACCGCTAAACAGACTAACTTGGGATTCCAATACCTCGTCCACATATCTTCGAGTGGTTAGAGAACCTCCTTGAAAGCTCTGTACGCCATTTATTAAGATTTCTCCTCAAACTATTAAACTGTGGTCGCGGAAACGGGATATTTCTTGGCCAAGGGAAGGCAAGTTGCGTGTTCCTTTTAAATAGATGATAGGGTACTTAAACACCTGTGTTAAAAGCACAATATATCAGTTTCATCACCTTTGACTATTTTTATAGACTTGTATACAATACCTTGATCATGCTTTGCAGTGTCCTATGCAGTACTGACTAAGATAGAAAAAAGTAAGGAAATATTCACTTTATCGTAAATATTCTTTTCAAACAAGTTCTTAAATAATCAGTTAATTCAATTTTTAACTGCCGACTTCAAACACAGCAGTACTTGAAGGCATTTCTGCAGCCTGCTTTATTATGGTATTGTATTTTGCAATTAATTTTCCATCAGATAAAAAAATTACCTATATATGTCTCATATTTTTTCTACGGCCGTCAGTTATTTTTTTTAACTGACTTAAAGATGCTTCAAAACTTGTTGCGCAAAACTCATCTCATCTTTCATAAGCACTTCCAATATTTGATGAATATAATTACTATTGTCTCAATTTTTCTTGACGATATAATCAGAGCTCTTTTCGTGCCTTTTTATTCTTACGGGATATTTCCAGTGTTACATTCAAGTTGTCCATGCGGTTCTTTTTATTTTAAAATAAAAATCATGCTTCACAATGGATTTCGTAAGTTAAGGTGAATAACGACTCAAATAGGTCTATTTTTAAATTTGATTGATTAATTATCGCATAATAAACAGATGAAAAGTTATGCCATCTTGATTTTTGAAAATCCGTATCTATCAGCCCACGAGAAACACAATCAAAAATAAATCTTTTCATATCCTTTGTGAGATTTTGTGGTTAATGACCAAAACGGATAGAGCTTTCGTTTTGTAAATCTAGAAAAACGGTTGAAAATATTTTCTGGTTTCCCTTCATCATTTTATGACTGTAGTTGAAATTTTTTTATGTTATTTTATCTACTTCACTGACTGCTTTTGGAATATTTTCTGGTACTCTTTATTTGTACGACTATTACCTGAAATATCCGATGCTATTTGCTAATAACTGATGGTTATTCCTGAAGGTTCGTAATTAACAACTGATACTCTCCTCAATTAGAATCTTCAAACTGATCGTTGTTCCTATGGGTTCGAAGCTGACACTCGACACACCAGTTATAATTTTCAGTTTGGAAATATTTCAGTTCGGAAATCGGTGTTAATTTTCTTCATTTCCCATTCTAAAGCATAAGATAGTCTTTTTACCTTTTTTCTTATGTCCCACTTAAGCCCTTTTTCTTCGCAAGTCTATAAATAATTTTTTTTTTAAAATTAAGTAGAGTAAGTAATTCATCATTTAACATGTTACGAAGAAAATAATGCTGTTTATTATTTTATACTTACTGAAATTAATATACCCTGCATTTTCCCCCCAAATAATGGGCAATTAAGGCCATACTTTTCTTTTCGTTCATTTTTAATTTTAGCATTCCCATACGTAGTCGAAAGGGTATCCTACCAGCTGTGAACTTTAAATTAGAGATTTTAACAATACGCCAAATTCCCATCAGTTATCCAGGAGACACTAGTAGTTCGAAACCCAGAGAAATGGTTAACTGCATAAGCGGTTTTTTTTTTCCAAACGTAAGTAAAGAGAGGCATTTTTTCTTGGTAAGCCCTCTATGAAACCTTTCTTTCAGTTAGGACAATGGCATTCTAGTACTTTGACATAATCGATCTTAGAATCAAAAGTATAGCAGTTACATGAAAGTATACTGAACCAAACCCAGTCGAAAATTGGTAATTTCGTCATTCACGCTTTGCGAAAATTAAAATCGAATTAAATTATAATTCCTATTATACTTTTGTCATAAAATGTTTAAAAGAGTCACAAAAAAATTAATAATAATAATAAAAAAAAATCTGAAAGCTTTCAGATTTTACATTACGCCCAAACGGGAGTTTTTTTAACGTTTTGTGTGTTATTTTTATTTATTAAATATCGTGCTCTTTGCACCTAAACCATAAAATTCAGTTCAACAGCAATATCGCAAAATAATTTTAAATTAAGCATATCTTTAGAAGCTTCACGCGCTGGAGATAAAGATGTTTTTTCTATACAACGTTGCCATTGCTCGCTTTGAAATCCCTGAGTTTATTAATCAAAAATTCGTTAAAGTTTTACAAAATATGAAATCGATAATAAAACAAATTCCAAACTTGGGCATCCACATGCCCATATTCGCAGTAGGTTTACCTCATTCAAAATTCGATGGCTCTAGGTACCTTAGTTGTATCACAATGTGAGAAACATGCATACATTTATGCAGATTCTTCATAATTTAATTCCTTCATAATTTAATACAGGGCTGTAATATTTGGTGGTAACAGTTTGAAAAGTGAATCGACATTTAATTTTTCCCACGCAAAATGCCGAAAGGAAAACAATAGTCCTTCAAGGACAAAGCCCCTTTGTACTAAAAAAAGAAGGCTCTGTTAAGGTCCTCAAGGGATGCTTAATCGTACTGTACTAACTTTGGTATCTTCAGTTTTTAACTTCTGGTAGACTACATTTTAAATTATCAATTATTGGATTTGAGAAGAGATAATTCATATATCTACTAATAATTCATAGCTTTATTTCATTTCTGATAACATCTTTCATGTAATTGGTAATTAAAAATCTAATTGACTAACAGCTTTTATAAACATTTGCACCATTATTTAACATAACGCGTTTAAAGTGCTTTGAAAATATCTGTGTATAGGAAATTCACTTGCGCTTCTGCATTTTTGTGAATGGAAGATTAATACAGTAGACTTCCTCTTAGCCGGCCTAAATGGGACCGGGGTAAAGCGAAATTCCCGTTAAAGTGGAGAGTGAAAAAAAATTATACATGAGAATACATGAAATATATAATGAAAATACATAACTTTTCTTAGTTCGAAGAAATCTCAACAAAACTTTCCATTGCTGAGCCATCGAATAGCGTATGATATGGCAAGTCAGGACTCTAACAAATTCTAACAACTCTTGGATCTATAATAAAAATTCACGAAACTGGCGACAGTTAAGTCCACGAGAGCGAATGAAGCTTGCTAACGATACAGCTGGTTTCAATAACATACGACAGTATGAGGTGTTTTCCACAAACAGCTTGCTGGTGAGAATTACCAGAGGTTTTACATTTAGCATCTTAACAAGTCTTAAAAATTTGTCCAACTAATATTTTCCCGTTCCATACATATTTGCTCCACCATCAGTTATGACATATTTTAACTGATTTCATCGCAAGTTGTATTGCGTTAGCTTTTTCAAGACTTTCTTGAAGGTATCTTCACCAGTTGTTCTACGCAGACAATTCACAGAAGTTAATTCTTCAATCACCTCAAATTCAGCACTAACGCTTCGAATAAACACCAGTAATAGGCAGTATCAGTAACACTTGTCGGCTCATCAAGAGCCAATGAAAACCATTTAAATTTTTTGCTTTGTCTTTTAGCTGACTTTTGATGTGGCTCCCGATGTCTTATAACAGTTGTTTCGCCAAAAGCCTGATAGATCGAAACATATATATTTTTTCTGGGCACATTTCTTCGGCTGCCCCAAGCATATGATTTAATTAATTCAACTTCGGTAAATGGTTTTCCTTTTGTGGCTAATGAATGAGCTTTTCGTAAGCTGACTTTGGTACTGTTTCATTATAATTTTTTATTTTTAGGAATAAATTGCGCTGTGATAACGAGTTTTGTTTTAAACTTTCCAATTTTAATGATCGTTGATTTTCTAAGAGATATGAATACCGTGACCTGTGCTTAGTTTGATAATGACGACGCACACTTGTACTCTTTTCGAACAGCAATTTTGTCACTGCATATTAAACACAAAACTTTGCCATTTAACTCAAAGACAAAATAATTGGCACTTCAATCTGCTTTAGTAGCGCGACATTCGAAGTCTACCTTTCTCTTCTTATTTGATTTTGAGAGCGACATGGTAGTAATGAAAATAATAATAATAATAAAAAGAAGAAAATATCACAGAGTACCTTGACAGACTGCCTCATGAACATCGCTATAGCAGAACTGTCAACACGTTCGCGGGGCGCACAATGCACAAATATTCACTTTTGACAACGACAAACGAGAGAATACACTGCGGGCAGCGTCACTCGGTTCATTATTCACAACTTTTCGGGTCAGCTATCGGCCGTTGCATAATAGCGCGCAATTTGATTTATTTTTCATATAAAAACTACATCATCCTTCGGGGGGTTTAAAACAAGCGGCAGGCCGTAGTTTGTTGATCCCTGCCATCCAGTATTAGACAGAATGAAAGCCTATTTCTACCAGTTGCATCAAATGCTCAATCCACATGCTAGGGCAGAAATGGCCAAACAAATACATCATGCATAGCCAAACTGCGGTTCCGAGCTACTTGTAGATCTTTGGCCTCTTAAATGCAATTTGCTTGCAAGAAACAATAGTTTAATTTCCAAAACATAACTGGATTTTAAGATATAAATCATATAATGACCTGTTTCTCAAATTATATTATGTATGTAATTATTTAATTGATTTCAGACCGTCCACACACTTATCGTCCGGAGAAACAAAACTGCAAATACCATTTCTCCAACTACTATCACGGCCATATTATTTTTAAAACAGATAATGATCATCAGAATTGCAAAGTAAATATGCAAATACGAAGGTACTTAAAAAAATGCACTTGCGACTAAAAATATTTTTCTCTCGTGTAATACCTTTTGCTTCACAGAAATCATGCTATACTTATTCAGTCCTCGAATAGGCTGGGTAACTAACTTCTCTTTGAAGAGGAAATTCGTTTCCTCAAAAAAACAGCTTGGGAAAAAACTCGCAATTTGAGGATTTTATGGCTGGTGAGTTAAGCTCCTAGTCATATTTGGTTAAAACACTTATCACAACTTTCTCACTTACGAATGTCTTTCAAAATTAATTCCCTACTCCTAGGCAGTCGAGTCATTTTTATGTAATTTCGTCACAATGTTTGCCATCATTCAGAGTTAAATGCTGCAGCTAACCTTCTCCCACATAAAACTCTTTTATCTTTCGTAATAATTCTTTGGTAATCTTAGGCAGAGCTCATCATTTATTTCACCAGTGATTGACCATCTTGAAATTCTCGGGGTCGCGCGGAGAATGGACTTCGCCACTGAACTGACAATTTTAATTCTGGTCAAAGCTTTTAAATTCGCATTTCGTTATTTACTGTTTTTCGAGATATAAATCTTTGACCTTTATTGTAGAACACTACTTGTTTAGATGTTAAACTGAATATTCTTCAGATCCTACTAGATTGACAGGTGAAGAATTTCTCCAGCCTGAATTCAGATGACAAAGTTATTTATTGAACACTTTAAATTAATAGAAGGCACTAATTGTGCTACATATAAACCTCCACTACTCGGGGATATTTAAAATAACATAAGATAAAGTTAAATTCAATTTAGGTAACGTACTCTGAGTCTACACACAAAATACACAACCTAAGATAAGTAATTCCCGTCGCATATTTAAATGTCGGCTAGCAAGATGGCTAAAGCCAGTATAAACATTTGCCAAAGCTGGCGATAATACCTAACTGTAAGGCGAGGCTGCCAGAAGCTCTAGAACATTCCAACCCTCAGCTTAAATACTCAAAAAATAATTTGCATTCTAGTAGGAGAACGGGAAGAAGTTAAAGGTTCAAATAATAATAACTGATCAGTTAACATAAAATCCTAAATTATCATCAATTCTTCATTTTAATAATTTTGAATCAAGCCATAAGAGATCAAATTCACACAAACTTCTCTCTTCTACAAAATTTGTCAAAATATAGCATACTGATGCAAGAGAAATCGCTTTAGCTTGTGATATTTTCTGGTGTGTTGCTTGACGAATTTCTTCTCAGCTCGACACAAATATCGCAATAAATTAGGGTTGCCATTTGGTTTTTTGTCGATGGTTCTAAAATTTTAGATTCTTTGTTCTGCTGCTCAGTGCAGACGCAAAATTAGCCCGGGCTCGGGTGCCATCACCTTTTAATGTGTTGGTATTTTTTATCTTCCTAATCTTCGATCATCATATACGCCCGACATGCCTTTCACGAAATTTTAGTAACCCAACGAAAAGTTTAACTGCAATCCACTACCAGATCACTTGAAATTTCACACAGTTTAATGTGAAATTCTCTTGGAGTTAAACCCTGTAAATTTTCGGTTTTGATCTTTCATTTTCTAAAGTCGCATACGCTCACAGAACATAATTTTAAACTCCTCTCCAGATTTATTTTAAGCTGTGCAACCATCGTGCTGATGGTTAAATAATGAAAAGATTTATTTTAAACTTGAGATTTAAGAAAAGACAGAATGTCATTTGACTCTCTCTACGGTTCCAGCCAGTTGACAGAATAGGGTCGATCTGCATACTAGAGTGGCAAGAACTCAAGAACTAAATTACCATGTAAATGTCTGCCATGTCACAACACACATCTGTGCAGATCCATAAAAATTTGGAGAGTTAAACTTTTATGTTTTGTCTGTTTTTTTGAAATAAATTCATTACAATAGTCACAGGTATGTTTTCTTCTTTCTGTACCATTAGTTTCGATTTACCTGCATTTGAACAACAGCTCAAAATTCAACAGCCATGACTGGAGTCCAACTGTAGATAGTTCGAATATGTGCCTGACGCAGCGTTCATATATTGTGGCATGATTTGCTAGATTTATTAACAAGAGATTATCTATGTCCAGAATTATCTGGATGCTTCGAGAGATAATTTCGAGAATTTTCAATGATGTACAACGTACTGATTACTTAAAAATTCTAGCAGATTTTGCTGAATGCTACAACTGAAACAGCGTATAACTGAGCTGTCGTGATACCACTGATATTGCAGGGACGTTCTGTTTTTAATGAATTCTTCTACCCTGGGCATAAGAAAAACTAGTCATTCCAAGGTTTTGAGTTAAAATGTTTAACGATTTCTAAGGCTAGGATTAAAAAGATTTTTGAATATCGAAAAAAGCTCCAGGTTTCGAAATTAGGAATTTAAAATCTTTCTGAGGTCTTTCGGCATCTGACGATTGAATTCCCAACCTTAGAAAAAACAAAATGTGACTTATAATCCAGTTCGCATCTAATGAAAGAATTCAGTGATTTTAAGTTAGATTTGACCCTAATATGTTGGTCTTCATGTTAATTATGTGGGAAATCAAATTTATTAATTTTTATGCAAATGCTTAAAGAATTAACAGCTTATCTTAAATTTTTTCTTTTTCAAATAACAGTTTCTCTGCAGTAAGCGCTGTATTGTATTATTTTGTTCTTTTTAAAAAACTACATACGAGTTAAAGAAAAAAAAAGTATTGTTTTTAAAATTAATTAATTATTCCACATTCAAATGAAAAACTTGCAGGGCTATAATTTTTAATTAACCAATTATTTATAATTTCAGCCTTTATTGTTATCTCCTCACCAAAATGCAAATTTAGTTGGGGAGTATTTAAGTCGAGGGTTTTGGATTGTGTGTCTGCCTCCCGAGGCCATGCTACTAGGTTTCTGCAGTTCTGCTATGATAGTAATTATTCGGCTTGCGCTATTGCTGCTGACATTTAAACTGTTACACCAGTAAGAAATTTTGAGCCAACTTCACATTAAATCAATTGCATAGTCTTTGAAAACTAGACTAGTTTTACTTTTGAAATTGTTTGTTTCAGCACCACGAGTGGTGGTTGTTTTGTAAAGCATGATATGCACACTTATGTTAAAGTTCTGATTTAATAAAAAGCTTGTTTTAAACTTTTTAAGACTGTTGTTACTTCAGACTACTTTGATGCTAGTTTATGCTACCAAAGAAAATCACACGCTAAAAAATATTTACATAATTGTAATTTCAAAGAACAGTAGATATTCTTCCAATTCCATTTACATCTTCTAAAATTAATTATAAACAAAGAGGGACAAAGGAACAGAAGAAATTGTTTGTTTTTTCTATTTGAAAAAACGTTCAACTGCCTAGTACAACAATTTCATTATATTTTGTTGGCACATACTTTTCTGAACAAAAAGCAACAAATGCAAATTCTGTTTTATTTCTATTTGTATGCAAGCATGTTAATTACATAAAAAATACGAAATTCTTATTAATTTAGTTTAAAAGTTTGTTTCCATTAAATAATATGTTCTTATTTTTGAAATATCAAAACAAATTTGTGACTTTCGAATTTTTATGAAATCAACCAGGTGACTCCTGCCTTCACTAACTTTGGCCACTTTTGTAATATTTCCCAATGAGGATACACATCACATCTATTCTGAGAATCCAGCGACTTTAATCTCTCTAGTTCAGATTTAGGGAGTTAAACCAAAATACTAAAAAGCAAGCTGAAAACATATCTTTGGATCAGCTAATTATCATTTCTTTAGTTTGCACTTAATTGTTTCACTTAAACTATATTTTGTTTAATTATAAGGTAGCAATATAAAAATAATGACATCTTTCAGTAAAAAAGGCTGTATAATTTATTAAAAAATGCGTTAGATTAATCGGATTAAAATACATTTACGCATACATTCAGAAAACACTGACGACAAATTTTTAGCTGCAGTTCTTGACTTTGAACACTAAACAATTAAATATAAGAAATATTCCTTTGTAGCACCTTTGCTCGATGACTATGATAACAAAAAAGTGCTAATTTAAAATTCAATTCATTAATAAATTTATATATAAATTCATAAATAACTGATCACAGCTTTTTAGTTGCAGTCCTTGAGTCTGATAACTGAAAAGTTACGTATAAGTAATGTTCCTCTGTAACACCTTTGCTCGATGACTGTCAGATAAAAAGGGTGCTAATTTAGAATTAAGCTCATTAATACGATGCCGGAAACGGATTCTGTCCAATTCAAAAGTATCAATTTGTGCATTATCCT
Organism: Stegodyphus mimosarum; assembly: GCA_000611955.2. Lineage (NCBI taxonomy): Eukaryota > Metazoa > Arthropoda > Arachnida > Araneae > Eresidae > Stegodyphus > Stegodyphus mimosarum. Next base: position 30,244 of record KK114495.1, read on the forward strand.
CCTGTTCAATGCAATGAACAGTAACTAAGTTAGGGAGCGGTGCAAATGAAACCTAAAAAAAATCATACATAAAAGTTTGTCAGTCAAAAACAAAATTTTACAGCTCATTGAAAAACATTTTTGAAAAAGGTCTATAAATATTTAAATTAAAAAAATGCAATAAAAATTTCATAAAAGCTAAAAAATATTAAAATTTCAAAACAATACTTCTCTCCTTTTTTTTTCCCCAAATAATGTCATAAATGAAAGGCTAGAGAGAAATATAATCAAAGAGCATTTTTATTGAAAATTAGTTAATTGAATTTAAAAGTTCTACAGCTTGCCAGGTCAAAAAATTTGAAATGAAATCTTGTGAATTATGATAAATGATTTGAAACTTTGTAAGGCTGGAAATTGTACTTGAAAATCTTTCAATGAAGAAAAATATTTATTCTAACTTTAATAATTTTTCTCAGCACTGCTAAATGCAGCAAATTGTCATAGTTACAGTATTCAATCAAGGGAAGGTTTAAAGTTTACAGATTGTTGTACATTGCCACAGAAATAGAATAAAGTTATCTGTTTTCTGTAGGAATAGATACCTTCATAAGGGCTTAAAGAGAAACTGGCTCACATTTAAGTTGCTTAAGGGAAAAAATCCTGAAAACCGGAGCCCATCCAACAGAATTTGTACTCAGTTTGCACTACCAGTGTTCAGTAGCTTTACATTTCAGCCACTAGTAGGCTACAGAGTTCTTCATACAACTTCACAATACTGCACAGTAATGAGATAAGGCAGTATGGCAGAACTCAAGTCATTTACAAGTTTTTTTTGTTCTCTAAATCGCAAAATGATACAAGCATGGATGAGATAAAGTGGGGGAAAAAAAAGATTCTTTTCTTACATATGGTCACACATCTAAAATAGTGCCGATTTTTCTCATACTTAAATAAAATATGAACAATAAGCCAAGTGCCTAGTAAGCAAAATTTTTGCTTTGCACATTTTCACACCTATATAAAAGATAAATACCCTCTACCCTCTATACATTAAGTAGAAAAATATATTTAAATAAAGGCGGGATAACAATTTAAATAATTATGAGATGCCTTAGATACAATTTTTACTTGCCTTTCAAAAGCATAAAAGCTATGCAATTTTATTGCGAACATTATTGCAAATGAAATAAATTTATTAATAACAAAGCTACATTATAAAGAATTTTCTCCTCCTTCTTCATGGTGTAATTTAAAGCCTGTTATGCTATCAATTGTGAGGATCAGAGTTTGAATCCAGAGAGAGCCTTTTTCACACTTCCTAATCAGAAATAAACCTGATGCCTCTACAATAATATTGTGACACATTTTTATTGGCTATTGTAGTCAGGTATCTAAATTTTGATTGTTCTTCCTGCAAGTAAATTTGAACCTTGTTTCTTCAGCAATTCATTTATTCATGGCTTTGGAAAGAATAAAAATTCTTGGTGCATCTTTATTATAATGGGCCCTGTTTTTTAAACATGACGTTGGCACGAGGATTACAGACACATTCATGTTTATTTTTCATATACACTTTGTGGCAGCCATATTTCTGCAATTTAACGGCAGAATCCTTTTCATGTCCCAAGGATTTTCACCACATTAATTCTGCAAGGTAAGACTCATGAAGATGCCAAACTGTGTCCCATTAATTTTTATTCTGTCACTTAACAAAACCCCAAAGTCTTTCACATTTTGTGTATGAGTAGCTGTTCGTTGGATCAATAAAATGAAATTTATGGTTAACTGTAAAATATTTCTAAACTGCTTTTCCCAGTTCTTTGCTTTATATGCTCACCAATATTTTGAATAAATCACCAATCTCTCTTCTACGTGGTCAAAGACTTTTGCCACGAGTAGGCTGTCTCTCTATTCAAAACCTGCGCGAGAAAGAATTCACCAGTTTCACAGTTCCTGGATATTTGACATAACCTGCCAAATATCCAGTACTGTGAAGGAGCCCTGTAGGACATTTTCTTTCCCCTCATCTAAATAGATTTTTGATTACATTCACAATTTTTAAGGGCCATGTATTTGCTTTCAGTTGTCAGAGTAGATGTACAGAATACACTATTAACTGTTCCAGTCAACTGCTATATTTCTATAAAGGCAAAGCTGCTTTTCTCACCACTTCATCAACATCAGTTCCTCTACCCACCAGTAAATAAATTACTGTGCTATTACGAACAGTATTCTGAAACCACTGAAACAGTTGTCAAAATGCACGCATTTCTGTCACTTGCAATTTTTCATCATGCACCTTGAAAAGCCTTCATTGACATGTAGTTTTATTTAATAGCTATTTTAACATATTCAAATAACAGGTAAAATGCATCTTTCTTGAAAGAAAGATATAGCATCTTCACTTGGTATGAGTGATTGCAAATTGTTAACAACTTTTGGGCCAGAAAGAAAAAAAAAAAAAAAAACACTACTGTAATAAATTTTTTACTTGGAGCTCTTCTCATCATGAGCAAACAAGATGTGCCCATAAAGTAACTGGACAAATTAAAATAAAGAAGTGAAAGAATAAATGTACTCCACATCTAAATCCCTATATTCATAAGATCAATATCATTTATGACTGGCCACCTCATCCTTTCTATTTAAATAAGAAATAATTAAAATATATCCAACCAATACCCACCAATTATCACCATTACTATGATAATGAATGATCCAAAAATTTCCGTTCGAAGGCTGTACAGTCCAGATGTGGTATGCCAATCACACAGAATCACCTTAAAAATTTAAGTAACCATACTACTGCTTCATCAGGTTAAATACACCGGTTAGGTAAAATTGTTTTTTAAGAAGTCTGAAACTGCCTGCTGCACTTCTATATCCAGCTAGAACCATTGACCTTACAAAGGCCTTTTTAAGGAACTGCAGGAGTGAAAATTGCATGGGGAGAGATCAAAACTGTAAGGTGGATGCTCGAGTGTCTCCCACTTTATTGTGTACAAAATCCATGTTACAACATCTGCGGGAAGAGGATATGTGTTATTATGAAGCAGAATCACCCCATTCTGCAGCTTTCTTGATGTTTCACCTTAATTTCATGTCATAATCTCTGTACCATTCCCACTGATGGAGACACCTGGATCCTTGAAATCAATAAACAATGGGCCCTGGAAATCAAAGAAAATGGTCAGCTTCACTTTTCCAGCAAATGACTGGCTCTTGAACTTCTTGAGATGATGGGACCAAGGATGACACCATTGCATAGTCAATGCTTTCAACTCAGGTTCCCAATGGTTGCACCAATTTTTGTTACCTGCAACAATGCATTGAAAAAAAATCTGCTGCCAGGTTGAACAGTTTTGTAAAATTTCTGGCCGAAGAAGTTCAACACCATATTGTGCAATTTCATTGCATTTGCATCAACAAGCACTATGTGCAAAAGTCATTTCAAAATGTTCTGTCTGTAATAATTAAAATTTTCAACTTCATATCTGCATATGTTTTAAATAATCGATAGTTCTCAAAGCTGTTACAGGAAGTAGAATCTTAATATGGTGGATTTCTTCTCTACAACAACGTTCGCTAGCCGAGTTGTGAACAAGCTCTTCTTTTTGAGCTTTTGGATGAAATTTTATTTTTTATAACAGAAAAGGAGCAAGAATTTCTAGAACTCATGGATCCTATTGGGGTTGTGTGATTTAACATTTTTTGACAAATTACAGTACTATACTATGTAAATATGGAACTGCAATGAAGAGAACAAACTGAAAATGGATTGTTTGAGATCATAAGATCATGATAGCACAAACTTGATATATTCTTTAAAGATATTGAAACAAAGAGGTTTAAATATTTCCCTTTGCTTAAGACACTTAGAATGATATTGAGTTTTGCCAAAAAATTACCTTCTGAAGACAGAGAAATTATATTTAAGAGCTATTTGGATATTTAAAAAAAAAATTCAAAGGAAATTGTATCAGAAATTTAGCCCTGAATTTGAGAAATGATTTTTTCAACTTCAGAATTTGTCAGAAATTTAGCCCTGAATTTGAGAAATGATTTTTTCAACTTCAGAATTTGGAGAAAACATTGCAGTTTATTTCAAGACTTCATTTTGCTAAAATGGATGGTCTTAAAGTAACATATTTTGATTGGATGGATACTGACAATTTGGAAATGGAATCGACAGAATTTCAAGAAAATTCTACACGGGTGAACAAATTTACCTAACTTTGTTGAAGCATTAGAAGAAGTGGATTGTGCAGATTCCACATATTGCATCCGAAAGTCAGAAAATTTAATCCCTAAACAATGAAAGAATCTCTCACGAAAATTTTCGGCCATAAAAAAATTTGCAATAACACTGGTTACAATGTTTAGGTCCTCATACGCCTATGAGCAAATATTTTCATAGATGAATTCTAATCAACTAAGAAATTGTTTTGAAGTGTATCTTGCATTATCAAAGTCAACAAGTTATGACCCAGATATAAATGACATGGCTAATAAGGCTCAGCAACAAGTGTTGCAATACATAGGATTAAATGTATGCAGTTTTTTAATGTAATATTATAGTATTTGTTTATAATATTAAATGAATGTATTTTGAAAAGTAAAAAGTATATTAAGTGAAGTGCATTAAAGAAAACTTTTTTAAGTGAAAAAATAAAGGCAATTAACAATATATTTTGAATTGTATTGATATTATCTAATTTTTCTTACTATAAAAAATTAAAAATATTTAATAGTAATTATTTTATTTTTTCACTTACAATAAAGGGTGTCTGCTTTAGGATACTAAATGTTATCTTAGAACACTGAATTAGGGATAGAAAGGGCTACGGAAATTGTGTACCATTGCGCATCATTTATGCACTAGTGAGGGTGCTGTGGTAACTGCATATATATCACATACTGTGGTTGTTCTGCATTAGTTGTTGGAATTGAAAGTATGGGTAAACTGTCCGATTTAGATGCCTTCGATAGCGAACAAATTGTAGGTACGTGACGCATGGGCCAATCAATTTCCGAAATCGTCAGACACCTAGGATTTTGAAGTTCAATAGTGTCAAGAGTATACCAAGAATACATGGATGGTGGACAAACTAGCTATCGGGCAAATTGCAAAGGACAATTAGCCTTGACAGTGCATGGTTAGAGACGGCTCAGGCGAATTGTACATAGCCAGTGAAGCCAAACATTAGCTCAAATTACTACCCAGTTGAATGATGGTGCCAGTTGTCAGTAAACAGATTGTGCAACGCTCGCTTCACCATATGGGTTTTGGGAGCCGTCAACCACGAGAGTACCATTACTCAATGCTCGCCATCAGGCTGCACGTCTTACCTGGACAAGAGAGCAGAGAAGCTGGAGTGTAGAGGACTGGAAACAACTCTGTTATCCGCACAGTAATGGAGTTTTCCAGCAAGACAACTAAGTCCCAGTTGGCTACTGGCTGGATGAACGAGCATTCCTCTGACCTTTCTGTCACAAATTGGCCACCTAGAAGGCGAGACTTAAATCCTATTGAACATCTTTGGGATGTTTTGGAACAAAGTGTGAAAGGTCATCACACAGCACCAATGAACTTTACTGAATTATGGACAACTTTAGCCAAAATTTGGCAAGCCATTCCCATGGCAGGTTTCCAGAAACTTGTTGAATCTATGCCTCGTCATGTGGCAGCCGTATGGATAGAAGAGACTCGGCTCGTTACTAGGTAGGTATCCCTAATTCAGTGGCACTTCAGTGTATTAAACTGAAATATTTTTAAAATATTGTTTATTCAATTTATATTTGATGCAAGTTATTAAATAAACAACAAATACAGCAGTTACTAAATATAATCAATCATTTGAAATTAAACAGGGTTTTTAAGTATGATTTTTAAAAAGAAATATAACAAGTGGCACTCTGCACATATGAAAATAATAAGCCATAATTTAACTGGCATGCACTAATTGAAAATGGTTCACCACTCATGCCTTAGGAATAACTTAAAAAGCTTAAGTAGTATAAAATTTTTAAAGAAACTTAGGCATCTTGTCGGCATTTTGTCTTTTTACAGAAATCTGTTTATTGATCAAGAATATCACCAGAAAAGAATTACTTCAAATACCATATTCTAATAAAATTCTAAAAACTCAGGTCAAGGCATAATCTAAATTAAAGTTTCAATGGGTTACTTTAAAAATAACTTACGCACTATTTCTAAAAAGTTTATAAGAAAATGGATTTAATAATATTTCAACAATAATATTTTTAAATGAATTAGATAACAATGTGCACAATATCACTTCTCACATTTCCTAAAGCTAAGGCAAATTGTAACAAGATTGATGTTCTTTATAAACTTTCACTTGACAAAAAGAGGATAACTTCATTTCTTAATGAAAAGATGATAATAATTTTATATTATTTATTTTAATAAAAATATTTTCTTCATTATCTTTCTCTCAAAATTTTTAATTTACTGAAAGGAATTAATTTAATTGTTCAAAGAAATACATAATTCTTTTTGTATCAGTACTTTAAATCAATGCCTATGAATAATTTTATATTTGGTTTTATGAAATTTTCAATATTACAAAAAATAAGATAATTTAAATGATTAATTTTTCATATTTAATTATAATCCTCAGGAATAATAGTTTCCACAAAGTTTCATAACTGTTACCTTTCTTTAATAAAATAGTATAATTCCATTTTTGTATATTAATAATGAAAAAAAAGTTGGTAAGCCCTTTAAATCCAACCCTTTACTAAAATCTATTTTTTTTTTTTAATTAAGTAAGTAAGAAAACTAAGCAACAAATAAAGTGAATGTTTACCACAAACATTTCTTCCAGATATTATTGGGTAAAAATACAGGATGTTTATAAAGTCCCGGACCCATTTTGATGTTTAATAACTCATAAAATAATGAAGATATAAACAAACTTATGGCATTTATTGATGGAATAACTTACATATTTTCCTTTTCAGGTTTGAATATCTTAACTTTTGTAAACATCTTCTGCGCGTGTGGTTAATTTCAGATAATTTAATTTTCCAATCTAAATATCTGTACTTTTCTAAATATGGTCTGCTTATTAATTGAATTTTTCTCTCTTTTGTTTTTGGCAACTATTAATCACCATAATGTGCGCATATGGGGACCAGAAAAACCCCCATGAATACCATGAGGCACAAAGGTTAATGCGTGATGTGGACTAATGCACGACCGAGTCATTGGGCCTTTCTTTTTTACAGAAAAGACGGTCTCATCAGTCGTATACTTAGACATGTTGGAAAACTTCGTATTTACACAACTAGAAGAGCTTCAGCCACATGTCTTTTTGCAACAAGATGGTGCACCACCTCATTGGGGTACCATCGTTCGTAGTTCTTTAAATAACCATTTTACAGGAAGATGGATTGGGCAAGGAGGTCCAATTCCTTGGCCACCCAGATCACCTGATATAATGCCGCTGGACTTTTTCCTTTGGGGATTTGTAAAGGACAACGTTTACAGGAGGAGAGTGTCGAACATTGATGACCTAAAAGCCAGAATTACAACCGCAATAGCCTCTGTGGATGCCGACATGCTTGCCGGTACCTGGCGTGAAATTGAATATAGACTTGACATTCTCCGTGCGACAAAGGGGGCACACGTGGAAGTTTATTGACAAGGGTCATGAAACTTTATGAGTCTATCTAACCATTTATGTTATTAATTTTAATCTATCTTTATTATTTTATGAGTTATTAAACATCAAAATGGGTCCGAGACTTTATAAACACCTGTATATTTAAGGGTGCCCCTTGGCAAAAAACTGGCGATTGGCCAGAAAGGCAAAATATCAAGATGGCCACTACAAAACACAAAATAACAAGTCAAAGAATTGTACAAACTCGGTGTCCATATAACACATCGATCTATTTTCACTTAAAAAAAATCAAAGGATTGGACAAACTCAGCATTGCACACTCCCTTGGCTTTGTCCACGTACACATCTATCTATTTTCACTTTAAAAAAATCAGGAGAATGATGATGTCAAAAGGAAATATTGACTTACTACATATTTAGAAATTTCTGCATCTCCAGTCTGTGGCACTCAAAATTCCTTAACAGCATCCGAAAACTTTCTAAAATTATTTGATTATACTGCTGTCACCACATAAATTCGCAAAAATAAGAGTTGAAAATATCCCCCATAGTGCCGGACTGTCGGTGGCATTTCTTGTATGAACCTATCTTGCGACAAACCCATCTGAATGATCTTCACATTTGACTATGCATTTCCTTCTTGCAAATAGGGCACATAATGACTACTAAGTAAATTTTCCTGGTAAAAAGATATTTACGGGCGCTCCTTGGTGAAAATTGATGATTTTTGGTGATACATGTACACCGATTTTGTGCAATTCTTTGACTTGTTATTTGGCTTTGTGTAGCGGCAATTTTTGCACCAAAAATTACCGTTAGACAAAGCCAAAATAATAAGTCCAAGAATGGCACGAACTCTGTATCCGTGTACACATTGATCTATTTTCACTTAAAACCACGACTTCATTGTATGGAATATTAAATTATACACAATTTTTCCTGCATTTCAATTAAACTTATTGGATTGAATTAAATCTATTTAGAATCTTTTATTATCAAATTCAAATTTTCTACTAAATATATTTTGGCAGAGCATTCAATTCCTCTTTTAGAGATTTTATCTTGTTTAATGGTTCCCTGTTAATACAATAAATAATAACTATCCATTTCACATTTAAACATTAACCTTGCTGTCATCAGATTGCAATCTTAATCATCTTACTCTGCATAATATTGCTTCATTTTTTAAAACAGTTAAAACAACTAATTGATCTAAATTCATAAATACCTGAAATCTTCATGCTGCGAGGTAATCCAGAAGGTAACAATATACAGAGTTATAACAACTGATAATGCTTTTCTCATCTTTTGGAACTCTTTCAAAAATAGCAGACCATTACTTATGCTTTTGTATTCAATAACACAGATTTTTCATTCATAATTTTGTATTACACTTAGTCATCAATTAAACATGTTGCTAAATAAAATTTTAGAAAAGAGAGATAAAACTGTTTTCGTTAGTTAACCCAAAGCTATTATTTTTCAGTTTTATAAAAATAAAATATGTTGATGACAAAACATGTATTTTATTTAAAATATTTTGGTGTTCGGATAATGAAATGAAAGTAGCAAATATGCTATTAAGAGTATTGAAAGACGTATACAGTTTTTCTATTATCCATCCAACAATGAATTTTTCTTTTATGCAGAAGTGACCCGTTTTTTATCCCATCGGAGACCAAAGCCTGGGAGCAGTGCTTCACTCGTAGTGCAGTGTTGGCCCCCCGTTCATTCTTACCTCCATAGTGAATATAGCCTGTTTCTCACAGATAGTCCTTCATGGAGGTAGCCCTATTTTTAGGCAGATAGCCCTCATGGTTTTGCCATATTAACCCAGCAGGCATATACACTGCAAGTTGTTTGACTAAAAAAATTTATTCACTTTAATATAAATGGCCAATTTCAATATCCTGCAAGACTTAAAAATGTTTAAAAAGACATCTTACTTTTTTTAACATGTTTTGGTACATATTTTAAGTACTTTTCCATTACACATCTATCATGCATTTGGGTTTTTTTAATTATTCTTTTTTACACGCACCCGCATACTCCCTAGATGGTAGTATCAATCGTTCTCAGCATTTGTCTGGCTTCTCTTTCACAGGAACCAGAAAGCATGGCAGGTGCATAATGGAAAGGTATCATATTTTGCAATAAACACATTTTCTATAAAACCATTTGTGAAAAACCTTTGTTTTGCTTTAAAAAAATGTCGTCCGATATGCTGCTTTTGTTTTAAACTAAATAAAATAACAGAGAAAATCAAACTTAAAGCTTTTGGTAAAAGTTTACAATTGGGTGCCCCTTGTTTTTTGTCGATTCTTTTTTGACGTCAAGATTGGCACCAGAAAGGCACAATTTCAAGATGGCCACTACACAAAACCAAAATAAGAAGTCAGAGAATTTCACAAACTCCGTGTCCATGTACAGATTGACCTATTTTCACTTAAAAAAAAATCTGAGAATTGCACAAACTAGTCATTGCACACTGCTTTGTCCATGTGCACATCTATTTATTTTCACTTAAAAAAAATCAAGAAACTAAAACCAAGTTAAAACTCTCATGGTAACCAGAAATGGGGTTTCATCGCCAAAACTGAACAAAATTTTTCGCTAATCGAAAGGGCACCCAATTCTACACTAGAGCCAAGCTTTTTGATAAAAATAATACAATTAAAAAAAATTTAACTAAATTCAGTAAAAGATATTTCAAGCATATTTACTCGACTAGCTTGTCTGGGATGGCCTTCAATATCTTGCATCATACAATTCCATTCTTCATTTATTTTCTGAATATAGTAAGGTACACCAAAGGAACAAAGCATGTCATCTTCAAAGCAAGGATTTATATAACCTTGAAAACAGCTTTTCCTTTCAGTATAATTATCTGTATATCCATTGTTCAAAAAGTTAATTCTAGACCTATCAAAACACTCTTTAGTAGCATCATCAAAATGTTGGATGTACTCGCACTGAAAATTCTCATAGGAATTTGAAAATATTACACTCTCATCCTCACTAGAAGTCATTTCATCATCAAAAACAAAATGTAACATGGCACTATCACTATCACTGAAGCTTTTTTCATCGTTAAAATATTTTTGACACTGTAAAAATGGCTTATCATTGTTTCCTGACTTAGCTGGTAAGATGAAAGAAAAGCTATCATTATCACTATTTGAATCATCTGTTGGTTCATCACCACAACAAAATATGCTTTTAGCATATGAGCTTAAGATGGGATTAATATTTTTATTTAGTTGTACTGACTCATTCAAGTCTTGTTGAGATTTAATTTTACAATGATCAGAATTCAAATTATCACTAAAATGTTCCATGGGGGATTCCTGATGTAAAACTGACCAACTATTTTCATCAGCAGAAACAAAATGTGTAAATACAACACTATCATCATCACTGGAAACTTGCTCATCATTGAAATACCTTATGGGAGATTTGTGATATTGTAAAAATGACTTATCATTATATTTCGACTTTGCTTGAAAGGTGAACAAAACACTATCATCATCATTGCATGAGTCATCATCAGAATCACCCGAGGATTCATCACCACCATAATACACATGTTTAACACACGAGTCGAAAATGGAGTCAGTACTTTTACTTTGAGGTAATAATCCAATTAAGTCTTTCTCAGATTCAGTTTTATGATTAGAATTTACATCATCACTAAAACTTCCCATCGTGGACTTCTGATATTGCCAAAGTGATCTACAACTACTTTCAGGAACAGTTGCAGGAGTAAGCAAGTGTATTTTATTATCACTATTTGAGTCATCAACCATATCGCCTAAAGACTTATGAATACAATAAGACATGCTTCTAGCATAAGAACTTAAAATGCCATCATTATATTTACTATGATGTAATAGTTTAATCGAGTCTCTTTCAGTATCAACTCCACAGTCATCTTCCTCTGATATATTATTTCGTACTGAAGTGAATATGGGACGAGATGCATCATAACTAGTTAATTGTGTGTCTGCATCATCAATTACTTTCAAATCTTCAGACATATTAAAGACAACAGTATTTCGTTTCTTAGGCTTTGAGAATTTTTTATCAACTTCTTCGCGAGTCTTCTTTCTTACTTCATTACATTTGTGTGTTACGTCGATATACATTTGTGGACAAGAACAAAAGCAGTTGGATAACTGGTCCAGTTTTCTTTTTTTACACTTGCAATTGACATTCGTATTTTTTAAAGAAATATGAGTAATATAGTTACAAAGAAAATGGGAGCGAATTTGAAATATGAGATCATTTAGGGCTGTACAAATTTTCGAGAGCGAAATTTCTCTCAAAGAAATTATGGATAATTCTTTATACATAACCGAACTATACTTGGGGAATGGTTTATTCAAATAAGAGAGGTAATATTTTATCCAATAACTGAGGCTAATCCAAGAAGTTTTATCAAATTCCTTCGTCAATAAGCTGTTACGTAGATGAATGAACTCTTGCGTCATGTTGTCACGTTCTTTAAAACAGATGCAATACAATAAAAATTCAATACTACATACAAAGTCTGTGTTAAACACAAAACTTGGACTAAAAATATCATTCAGACGAAAGGATTCAAGCCATTTCCTGTTATCAATAAGATTTAGTTCAGTAAGGCAAGTTTCCATGATGAAACCCGAAACAAAAATGCAAATTTTCTAGAAAGAAATAATTTACGAACCTCTTGAAACAAACTCGCTAATGAAAAATATCCGAAAGAAAATTTGAGGTAAAAATTATCAAATCTTTCTGAAATTCCAAACATGAGGAGTTACAAAAATTGTGCTTAAACACACCTATTTGAAGAATGCGCGGAATTAAAAGATTGACCATCTGATGCCATCAATATGACATAAATTGCGGAAATAATTTCGAGGCTGCTATGATAGCAAGTTTTATTGTGTGCATTTCTAGGAGGAGAATTGTATGTCTGCAGTTATTAGGATCTTCAGGATCTTTCCTTGGTTGAGTTAAAATGATGGTGACATTTATGCGGACTACTGCTGCGGACATATTAAAACGATGAATTTTATCTGTGCTTCTTTTGATAGATTTATTGGAGATAACATTAAACCTTTAGCATTCCTTTCAAGTCTTCAAATGAAATACATTACTTCTCTAGGAATAGTTGTAGAAATAATACCAGTACTGTGTGCTTCTTGAAAAATTTCAAGAATAAGTTTGACTTTAACTTCCTGTCTCCTTAGGGGCATTTCCAGTAAAGGAATCTTTAATGATATTTTCCACGACGTTGGTCATTTCTTTTCGTTGGTGTCTCTTTCGTTGGTCATCTCTTTTCGTCATGGATATAGTAATATATGTATGACGAACTATAGTATTACTAAATATATGCTTTTCGTTTAGGAAGAAAATCAGAGATAAGTTTAATATTCTTTTTTTTTTTTTTGTAGCCATATAGAGAGTAAGTTTGCACATTTTTCTTTCCTGTTCTTAATTTTGATTTTGTTTAAGATAAAGTATAGGAAGATTCTCTGGTTGAAGAATCAATGTCAAATTTCAGTTTGAAATTTAAAGAGGAAATCGCACCCTTAGTATTTACAATATTAGAAAGAGAAGCATTAGTCTGCACAGTATAGTCTGGACAATAGGAAAGCATAGTCTGGACAACGGCGGAGATCGATGTCGGAAAACCAGGCGGGATACTCTTTCTCTCGACAGGAGAGTGGAGAGTGAGTCTGACCCCTTCATATTCCGTCTGCGGAAAATGAAGTGGAAATTCGGTGCGAAAGTGACGATTATTGCATATCAACCAGTCTGTGTCACCTCTATATTGCTTGAGGCTCAGAGGAAGGGAGTAATTTGTTCTCAAAAGTGCTGTTTCGCACATGCTTATCACTGAAGATGGCGGTAGAAAAAAATTACCAATCAGTTCGAGTAAATGGTGAAATTTTTCGAAAAAATTAGCAGCTGTTAAATGGTAAACTTGATAGCGCATTTAGTAAAGAGCACTAACTTGTTTTCTGTCCAGCAAGTCGCCTTTCTGGTATAATTTGTTATTGGACAGAGTCCAGATAGACCAATGGAATGTTGTGCGAATTTGGTTCATAAACTATTTCATGATGTAGGTGAACGTCCGAGGTTTTTACCAAAAGGATATAAAAAATTTTTGGCAGGGAGTTCTGGTAAACAAGATATCTGGACGATTTCGAAAGTCTTATAACGTTTACGCGGTTTAGGTTTGCAAAGTTAAAAAACGTTTGTCCGTCCTTGCTGATACTATAAGAATTCAATTACTGATATTACAAGAATTTATGATATTTCGCATTTAAATCCTGAACACAGAAAATAAGGCAGTAACTTGGGTCAGTATTGAAAAATGGTAGTCTCTAGCGATATTTGGTTTCTTGAAAATGACCATTCACATTCTTGTTGCCCATTCAGATAATCTGTAATTTTGAAGGCTTGCTTTTTGAAGCCATTGGCATTAACGAAGGTCATATGTAAATTGAAATTCATTGTTTTGGTTAAGATGGAAAGATGACTGATTACATTTCGAAGCCATAATCCTCACTTGCAATACTATCGAATGTTTCAATTCCTACTCGAAGTTTTTCTGTTAAAGAATTGATATTTTGCACATTTTGAAGAAATTCTTTGATCTTCATGAATATTTGGGGGTTTAAAAAGATGCTTAATTTTTTGACTTTGTTGTGTCGCAAAATTTAATTGCGTTAATGTAATTTAATTAATTACTATTCGTTTTCTATTTCTATTTAACTGAAATTGTTTGTGACTAGTGTAGTAGATAATTATTTTTTGGCAGGGAAAAACTGGAGTTGTAGTAAGATTCCGATTGTTAGATTTTCTCAAGGAAAGGCACCGGTTTTTCGGAACATCCAGACGGAAGCGCGGATCCAATTACTTGGTCTGTGTTAGCCAAACCGATTTCTTACTTGATTGGAGTTTGTTTGGAATAGAGATTTGCTTACCGAAGGAGCAGAACCAGCGTTGCCTCGTGAGGGGCACTAACTGACAATCTGCACAAAAGGGGACTGAATTTGTTGAGCAATTGCGAGGGAAGGTAAACATGTTAAGTGAATGACTAGAGCCTAAACTTGTGTTTCTGATGAAAGTGAAATTTAGTGTGAGATGATTAGTTTCAGAACACTATACTGGCGTGAACTCATAGCTGAATGCGAGCCATTAAAATATGCTTGATCAGAATCCGGAAGCTATGCACAGTTTGGGTTTCCGTGGAGATTTTCTCGATACTCAGTCGAAATAAGCAGGCTAATCTGTTGGACTATAGATACTTTTTAATCTTCAGATGATTTTGGCAATACCCAGTTGCTGAAGTTTGATGTATGCATTTAACCTGTGAGTGATGACTTTTCTTTTTTTTTCATCTCTTGTCTTCTGTCTTCACGACCGGGTGTACCATATATGCGTCAGCAATTAATCCTCTTGCATGCCACTTACCGCAACTCACCTTGGAGATGGTGTGTTGTTACAATAGTGCGATCTCTCAAGACGGAGTATTTCGCCTCGCTAAGTCTAACTTAAAAAAATTCAATTGATAAAAACTATTTTTTATCAATTGTTTTGATTTTTTCTGTAATGGTATCTAACAGTAATATAATCATAAATACAGAATATCAAGAGATTCTGAAAAAAATTTAATTAAAATCTAAATGCGAAATAAAATATTTGACTCATCTCCATGGAATGTTGTAAAAAACTGACTTAAGTCTATACCTAATCATAGAAAAAATAAAAAAATATATGATAAAATGTTGTAGCAAAAATGATTCAGAAAGGAGAGAGTGTGTGATAATCTAATCGCTTTCATTAGTTATGAAACACATTTTCACGGCGAACTTTTTAATTCCACAGTAACAGAATAATTAATCTTAGGAATCCCCTCATTTTAGGCATATCTACAGGAATATGTTCATTTTGGATGAAGATAGATTTTCACTCATCTTTTGTTCATAGAAATTATTAGTGTCTTCAATTATTATGTTCATTAGATTATCGAAAAAAATGCTGAAAAAATTAGTTTCATTCACATAACTTTGAATTAAGTAAATCCATAAGGTTTTAATTACTTAATAGTTCGAGTTCGTGATGGAGTAGCCACTGCCCCGCTGAACGGTAAGGTGAAAGCAAAACAAACTTCCAATTTAGTCTCTGAGAAAATTTCGGTACCAAAATCGCTATTCTCATTTGTCTAGAGTTTTCAGTGTCAAAATAGTCACTCTTGGGCTCAAATGACACTGATGGGCCTTACAATTCGAATACACTCTTCTTCCGTTAAAAAGGTCTTTCTCTTAGACATCGCATTATTAGTTTAAATCTTTTACCCGGTGCAAAAAACTTCGTCTACTATCTAAGGAATATGTAAATGGAATACAAACAGGAGATCCTAAAACCACAGCTCCACTCTCAATCTTCCCGTAGGAAAGTAACAAAAAACAAATTTGAGGCATCGAAAACTGTTCAATGTTTATATCACTTGAAGCCAACTGCGCGTCATCTGTGTTTTACTTACTTTATATCATCTACTCGTATATCTCAACGATTCAAAATAATCAAAAAGTACTTCACGGACACAAAGTCGACAATGTGTATGTTCAATCCTTTTATTTCTCTTTATTTTCAGGTAGTTGATTTAAAAAGTGTGAATTTGAATTTTGATTGAGTTAAATTATTTTAAGGATCCATTTATTGATTTAATTTGGGTTTAGATCAATCACGCAGTCCCTCGAACACAGTATTAATTTAAGTTGATATCTCATTTCTTTATTTTTATGGCACCAGTGAAATGTCCAGTTAAATAAATCAGTTAGAAAAATAGGAAAAGATATGTTACACTAAAATTCTCATTACATAACAGCTTGATGTTTCTGGGAGAATATGTGACTGACTTAGAAATTGTTATTTCTGTACAGCTGCCTTTATTGGCTTATGAGAATGTCTAAGGTATGTAAGATATGGTATTTCTTTCACGTCAAACACACGGGTCATTTTCCCAAAGTGTTCGGGATCATATAATTGAATATCCAGTACATCATTTTTTTTTAAATTCGTTTGGACTTTACGAAGGTTTTATGTCTTTAATACTTTCCTAGTGTTTACTCCAGTTCATATTAAAATCCGAAATTACTGTCGGGGGAATGCGGCCAGAAACTTTGCTGTTCACTGCAGAAAAGCATATTCACTGCACAATTTCTTGCCAAATCATGCTTTATTCTCTGCGGTTGAGACCACCTGGAATGACGGTCGTGAAAGCTGGTACAATCACATTCAAGAATATTTATAATAGCTTATCTAACAAGGAAATGAGGAGGAATTAGCATATCTCAACTTAATGCATCAGAAGTTTGGTTTATGTCAGCGATTCCCAACCGGTGGTACGCAAGAGAAAAATAGGTAGTACACAAAGAAGTAAAGCATTTTTAACTATTAAATTCAAAAATTAAATACTCCGACATCATGTTTAAGTTTTTTCTTTAACACTCGTAAATTTAGCGATCTGAGCTTTGTTCAAGGTTAATAGCCCCTCATAGACATTAGCAAAATAACCCGTTTTTATTTTCACGAATATTTTTTTAGCCATAGCCATAATAAAATGTGTCATAAATGATGGTTTTAATAGTAGTAAGAGAAATGGATGCTGTATTTAATACGAAATAAAAATAAGTTTCTATAAAAAGGTAACAAAGTTAATAGACTGATTAGCACGTCTACACTTTATGCCACCACCATTTCTGGTCTCATATTGCTCTGCTTTCAATTAGAATAATTTTTACGTAAATTTGCTGTCTCTAACAGCAGGTATTTTGTTTTCTTGTTGCTTTGTATTTTTTATGTTTCCGCGCGATTTGAGAATATGGTCGTTTGTTTCTGAAAAACTCGTAATATATTGTGCATTTAAATATTTGAAAAAAAAAAATAAAAAAAACAAACCTAGATTTTCCAAATAGAAAAATAGCCAGGATTGACTAGCCAGGAAAAGTGATGATTTACAGGTGATAGATCCAGGACGATCTACTAGCACTAAGAATATTAAAAAAATGTTTATGAAAATATAATGAAAGTTATTTATCATTTGGGTTTACTTGGAATGGAACGTACTATCAATCTCAATGTGTTGTTTACGATGAGCTATTACTCAATCAAGATAGGACACCATCGCTTCTTAAAAGAAATCTTGAATCTAGGCATACCAGTTACTATAAACACTATAAATCTGAAGAATATTTTAGGAATAAATTATCGGAGTCCAAAAATAGCAAACAAGTAATGAAAGGTTTTGTTACTTCAAGTGAAAAAGTTTTGGAAGCTAGTTACCCAATAAGCCTAAGAATTGCCAAGACAGAGCAGCTCACACTATTGGAGAAGGTCTTATATTACCAATAACTAAAGATATTGTTTTAACATTATTCGACGAAAAAGAGGCCAATGAATTTAATAATATTCATTTATCAAATGATATAGTAAGTCAACAAATTCACGAAATGGCAAATTCCATAAAAGATTCACTTATTCAGAAAATAAAACACAGTGAGTATTTCGCGTTGCAGTTGGAAGAAAGTACTGATATAACGAACTTTGTTCCATTATTTAGTTTACATACGAAGAAGTTATTTAGTTTATAGTATTTAGTTACATTCGAAGAAGATAAACGAATCTCTGATGAGTATTTATTTTGTGAACCTCTTCACAGCAGAGCGACTGCAAGTGAAATTTTCAAAGTAATTGACAATTTTATGTCTGAGAATGATCTTCCTTGGAATAAGTGCATTGCCCTATGCAGTGATGGAGCTCGGGTTTTAACAGGAAAACATTCCGGGGTTATTTCTCAAATAAAGCAAGTAGCAATGAAAACTGTAAATTTCCTCACTGCTCAATTCATCGTGAAGTCTTAGAAGCCAAAACAATACACGAAAAAGAGCAGTTGAGAGAAGTTTCTTGCGCTCGAACTCTGACTGAAGATTTCAAAAATAACACACTTGTTAACTTTTGGCTGAAATGAAAAAAAGAATTTAAAGGCATTTTAAATAAAGCTATTAAACTTTTATTGCCCTTTTGCACAATCTACTTGTGTGAACAAAGATTTTATTCCATGTTATATTTGAGAGATAAATACAGAACAAAATTAAAAGTGGATCCTAATTTATGGTTAAAACTAAGTGAATGAAGAGCAGAGATAAAAAAACTGATCTGTCTTACACAGGCCAAAATTTCGCAATAAATTTTAGAATTAAAGTATTATATCTTAAATGCTGATAATTAAATTGGTAACCAATTTTTAAGCTATTTATTTTTTATTTATGCATATTTAATACAAATAGCCAATGGGTTGTGCAAATGGCGAAATGTATTTTTTTTAATATTTCTATTGAGAAATTGAAAAAAATAATCATTGTAAAATATAGTAGAGGTACAAAATTTTTTCAATTTTTTGTTTAGATGGTAAGCGTTAGTTAAAATGCTGAGGACCGCTGGTTTATGTAACTATAGGAAAGGGCAAAAGGGTTATAGGAAAAGCTATGGAAATTCCCATGCACTCAGCCGTGCATCGGGATTGCATTAGATGTAATGGAAATTGGTGATCTAGAATTTAGGACAACCTCTATTTCAGCAAGTAAGGTATCCAGCTCTTCAAATGTAAGTACTGTTTCTTCTATAGCTTTTCGCAGATGAAAATTTGTAAATTTAATTCCTGTTCTATATTCTACCGAAGTGTGGAGAGGCAGGAGGAATCGTATGCCACTCAATAGAAAAAGCTGTCAAAAGCCTTTGGATTATTCTATCTCATTTACTTTCTTGAAAGCTATTTTTAGCAATTTCCTCTTCTTTGAAATAAAATTAGTGGCATTACCAATGAAAATGAGTCAGGTCATGCCTCAGAGCACAGATAACCTCTTCAGAACAGCAATGAAAGAAATGGTTGTTAAATGTAGGTAAGCAGTTTTTATTTATCATGCAAGCAAATAATGCAGTATACTCTTTAGTAGACCATGCCCACAGGGCCGGCTCTAGCAGTTTCGCCGCCCTGGGGCAAAGAGGTAAAATGCCGCCCGTTTACAACAAAAATTAAAAGAGATAACCTAAACCCTTCCCACGCTTAATGGTAAAATAAAACGTGAGCAAAAAAATTGCTTCAATAATGTTGAAGTTTTGATTAGCAAAAAATACTAATTTATTAATTTATGTTTTGGCACTAAATTAAAGTTAGGGATACACAGAAAAAACGAAAAGAGTTATTTCTAATGTATAATTATAAAATACAGGTATTAAAAAATGCTAACACAAATTATAGAACCACTAAATATTAAAACTTAATTACTTATTAAAAACACATTTAAAACGAGAGTTAAACTTAAAAGTGTTTTTTAATCACTTTTAATTCTGAGAATGTTTTTATAATTTCTTCAATTCATGTTCAATGGCTATTGTTGTCAAGCCGTTTAGCCAATCCTCGGTAGTTGTGAGGCGTAAAAAATTTTTAATTAATTTTAATTTGAAGAAATTCCTTTCTCCACTTGTCACACTTATTGGGAGAGTAAGCAATATCCTTAAAACTATACCGAGATTTGGAGCAAAATCCAGGTTCGAAATGAATTTTAAAATCTCGATTGGACTTTTTTTTTATTTAGCAAAGCCAAAACCGCTACTATCTCGTCTGGCATGTCCAGCGCGTTTATATCTGATGAATTCCCATCTGTTAACACTTTTTCTAGATCTTTACAATACTTTAATACGTCGTTTTGATGAGTGTCTTTTAAATCACAAATATTGTATAAAAACTGGAAATAGTTGCCGTGGGTACTGATCAAATCAAACCTGGATTCAAGTGCATTGATAGCTTTATCTAACGTCAAAAATAAAACTCTGCCTTATATTTCAAAGTAGGATCTTCTATCGGATCATCTCGTGCCTCATAGTCGAAATTAAAATTCTTTCTTCGAACTCTATGACGTGGCTGGATGAGCTCAAAATTAGCCGGTATGTCAATCTCGTCGGCGAGTTCTCGAGCATCGCAAAGCATTTCATTAAAGACTGTGTCCGATCTAAGGTCCTTGAAAAAATCTTTACAATTTTTCAAGAGCTTCATAGCAGATGGTAAATCATACCCTTTTGTCTGCAAGAGCTTACTTATAGGATTGATACAATTTAAGATTTTGTACCAAATTACAATGCAGATAAGAACTTAAATTGTTTAACACAACTTAATAGTCCAGAAGCCTCAACTCTTATAGAGTTATCAATCTCCGAATTATTACAAACAACGTGTAAAGCATCGTATATCCCTCCTAATTGATACCTTTGTCGTTTTAATGCATCGATTCGCCTTTCCCAACGAGACTTAGACTCCACTTAGAGGTTTCAGAGTAAGTCCGTGAACATATTTTACTAATATGGTCCATCGAAAACTTGATGAGGAAAAAAATTGAGATATTTTTTGGACTATATTAAAAAAATGGCAGCTTCGAACGATGCTTTTGCGATTAACTACCAAGTTTAATGAGGGGTTGCTACATGGGAGGTAAAATGCTCTTGGATTTAACGCATTTACTCTAGATTGCACTCCCGATTTATTGCCTCTTATGTTGGTCCCATTATCGAAAGCCTGCCCTATCATATCCTGCAAATTCAATCCCAGTGTTTCAAGTCTTTTAAATACACTCATGCCCATAAATTAAGGATAATTCAGAATCCCATGGAAATCGAGCTCTAAAGTAAACATTTCACCTTTGGAATTATCGCACACAACTTCAAGAATATTATGCAAATTACAGGAAGTCATCAAATGGCGCCGGTAGTACGTCACAATGGCTAGAGTGTAAGAGAAGGTTTTATAAGGAATTGTAGCAAAGAAGTAAAATTGTTAATAAGCGTTCTGTAAGCTACTAAGTGCCACAACCGAATAGTTATCACGCAGAGAACGCATGTGGATGATTTTCAACGTGGTAGAGTTGTCGGTTGCTTGGAATATGGGCGTACGCAAATGGAAGCATCCGAGGAACTTGAAATAACCCAAAGTGTCATCTCTAGGCTTTGGCAACGATTTCAAAACGATAGAAATGTCAGTAGACTTTACAGTATAGGTCGCTCCTCGAGTTGCAACGCCCAAATACAACAGTATTTGGCAGTAATTGCCAAAAGTAGCAGACCAAGCGCAGAATCAGAGTCTCGTTAGCTGCCGTTAGCCATAGGTATGACAGTTTCAAAGCAAACCGTCTACAAACGTTTAGGATAGATTGGTCTATATGTTCGCCGACCTGTCAGATATGCTTCGCTCGCGGCAACTTACTGTCGCCAGCAGTTAGCCTGAAATAGAGAACATGCAATGTGAACATCGTCACAGTGGGCTTTTGTGATGTTTTCCGACGATTCCAGGTTTAGTTTGAAGTCTGATTCACGTAGGACTTTCATATGGAGAACTCTAGGTACCCGCTGCCACCAAGACAACATCATTGAACGGCACCGTTACGGTGGTGCAAGATTGATCTTTTGGGATAGAATTATACTGGGTTCCAGAACAGATTTGCATGTTCAGTTCGGAAACATGACAGGCCAGATTTATCGGGACTTCATTCCGGAACAACATGTACTTTTGTTTAGGAGTGCTATGAGCACAGAATTTGTATTTATGGATGACAACGCCCGTTCTCACAGAGCAAACATTGCAAAGCAATGCCTTCAATCTGAGGAAATCATCCGTATGGAATGATTGAATCTCTCCTGAATTCGCTCCTGACTTGAATCCAATACATCATGTGTGGGACATGCTTGGCCGAAGAATTGCAGCTCTTCAAGCAGCTCCTACATGTGTACCGGAACTTAGGAGAGCATTGCTTGCTAAGTGGAGTAATCTTCCCAAAGACCAGCTCGATAATTTGATACTCCTCATGCCTAGGTGTTGTACGGACTGTATTTCATAGTCTGGGAGGTATTAACCATTATACCAACCATGTAGTGTTAAGTTTTTATAAGGGAGATATTTTTTGTAATTTCTCCCGGGAGCAAAAATCATAGTTTTTATAAACGGTATAACACATACACTATCTTTTTTAAACTTTATCTTTTCTTTAATAAATGGACTTTATGAATAAGTCCCGGTCGTTTTGTTTCTGAACCTTTATTTGCTGGAGATAGCACTATCCTTATTTTATGGACATGAGTGTATTAGAGTTGAAAGTTCATAGCCAGTCGATTTTTCAATCGGAATAAAGCCTAAAAAGCTTTTATTAATTTTAATGGAAACCTCCTTGGGATTAGATTTGTCAATGGATACATACATTACTAAGACTTTCAGTTGCTCGATCTTGCTGATATCAAGAACACAATCTAGAATTATTGAATAATATTTAGCTTTTTTAATCTCACTAATAGTATGAGATGTTATATTTTCACCTAAAAGAATAATTAATTCACTTCGAATTTCTTTTCCGAGATAGTGCACTTTAACTTCCTCTTTTCTAAGAGTCTGCGGAGTTGCTCATCCATTACTGGATCAAACTGAGCAAGCAATTTAATAATTTGTAAAAAATTACCGTTACCGAAATCGTAAGGTTTGTCTCTTGTATCTCGGAGGGCTAAACAATTATGAGCAAGCATTTTTATTTCTGTAACAATTCGTAGAAGCACTTCGTACCAATGATTTATTTCTGCGGTAAGAGTCTTTGTGATTGACTATCAATCGTTATAGAGTACTGCATTCTTTGACTTAATTCAATCCAAGACTTTTGACTTTGGATATGTTTTTAGAGGTTTCATGTTGATTTAAAGTTTCAGCGAGGTGCTTCCAATCTTTAAAACCTCCAATAGAAAAGAAACGTAAAATAGAACCAAAACGTTTGCACCAAAAGCAATAAACACAGTCTTTTGTAGTTGAATAAACTAACCAGTTACGCGTGACGTTTTCCCCATTTTTCGTATTTCTCAAATAATGAAGACCCCTAAATTTCAACCATTATAATTACACGGAAAACTGTATTCCTTTAATGGTTGAGGTAGTCCTT
This sequence comes from Stegodyphus mimosarum, assembly GCA_000611955.2. Classification (NCBI taxonomy): domain Eukaryota; kingdom Metazoa; phylum Arthropoda; class Arachnida; order Araneae; family Eresidae; genus Stegodyphus; species Stegodyphus mimosarum. Next base: position 53,894 of record KK114495.1, read on the forward strand.
CTTTTACCAAAAAAATATATTTCTGCTTCTGATAAGCTATGCGGCCGGGAACCCGGATCTGAATTTATTATTGTACCAAATGTCTCTTCTTTAGATATCCCTGGAGTAGGTTCAGAAGACGTCTCTAGAGTTGGTTCAGTGGACGTCTCTGGAGTTGCTTCAGTGGACGTTCTTGGAGTAGGTTCAGTGGACTTCCCTGGAGTATATTCTTGGGGTAAGTTCTACTTGAGCAATATCGGTATCTTTATTGGTAATGGCTTCATAATTAAGATTTGAAGCAGCTTCTAATATTCCTGTGTCGTCATCGTTCCTTTTCATGCCTTGTAGATAACTTAACAGATTTCCAGCCTGTTTTTGAATTTGAACTTGAACTTGCTTTTTGACTCTTTTTCTTTTATACTGAGCAGCCGATAATCTTTTACGTCCATGAGACATTCTAAAAATAAAAACAATTAAAATTAAGAAAATGTTTCGATAAAAAATTATCGTGTTTTATTTAAACGAAACAGAGGCGTTTTCGAGTATTTTTTTAGTGTTATAAGGCGATATTTTGTTGGCTTTGTTTAAGGTAAAATGTAAGAAAAAAACCACTTAATAGTCCATGGCTGGCGTTTCGGATTTAATCAAACCTTCATAAGAGCCTCAAGGTTTCATTAAAACCTAAGTGTCAGCCATAGACTAGAAACTATTTTTTTAACACTATACCCTAAACAAAGCCAATAAATTTATCAAACTTATCCAAATTTAAATTTTAAAAGCAAATTATATTCTATTTTTAAGCAGTAAAAATATTTCGCAAACAATTTTAGAAAGACCTTGGCTTATGCCAATGGATTAATGTATTCACTATTGGGCGTTTTTCAAAAACCATTTTAATAAAAATTTAAAAAAAATAGAACCGACTTTAAAAAACAACGCTAAAAAGTATAAAATTATTTTTAACCGGCTTCACTGAAATAATGTAAAGTGAATCCGTATATTTTTAAAATCGGGTGCCTTATGTTTTTTTTGGGAAGTAAACCTTATTTAATTGAAAAACTTTAATTTTTTTCCACCCCTTAATATTAACCCCAAAGGCGAAAGGGATAATTTTTTAAAAGTTTTAATTTTGCATTTTATTTGGATTCCCAGTGGCGTTATTCAAATCAAATTTTAATTATTTTCGGAAAATTTTATTTTTTATCAACCCCTAAATGTTTTCCCAAAATTAGGGGATGAAATTTTAAACCACATTTTTTAACAATGGTACCAATCCGGTAACATACTTATCCAACAAATAATCATTCAAATCGCTTGAGATATGCCGAAGTAATCGCCGCACAAACATAAAACAACAACAACAACAACAACACAAATGATCGAATTGATAACCTCCTTCTTTTTAGAAGTTGATTAAAAATACATGAAAAAGCCTCGTTTAAAAAGAAACATCCTGTAGAAGCTATTTAAATATTTGAGAAAAACTGAATATTTTAAAATTATTCTACTCACCTTACTCTTATAACACAAGTTTAAAAAACGTCCGGTAAATAGTAATTGTATTACAAGGCACTCTACTTCACTAGCAATCAACCTGCAAGGCAATTATTCCATAGAACTTCCTTTTTTCCTTTTATAGTCACGGTCACGTCTAAAAGCGTGTGAAAGCTTGTTAGAACTGATTTTTCGCGCCCGCCCGCGTTTTCATACATGTTTCGACAACTTAAGACACATGGTAAAAAATTCTATTAAAGCACTTTGTATGTGTGTCCATTTATTTAAATTATAATAAAAAGAGTGGTTTTGTTTACGTTTTAAATTAATTTTAAGTGGGAATTTATTATGCTTGTGAGCGGTTTCCTAGAATTTGAAATATTTTGACATTTAAAATACTTGAAACTTCGTAAACATAAATGAATTATTAATATATATAATATATATATAATTCAACATGCTAATTTTTCATAATATTTAAATGAACCTTGGTCTATTTTCCTCATAAACTAGCTAATTTTAGAGCCAATTTGCCGCCTCCTAAGGTTGCCGCCTCGGGCAGGGGCCCGGCTTGCTCGCCCCTAGCGCCCGCGCTGATGCCCACCATGCCCTTTAACAAATATCAAAGTTATTAGGCCCTCATATTCGATACCATAGTTAAAAATGTCCTTTCTAATAAATTTTACTCTAGATTCTGGAAAGTTACTCATTACTTGAACAGAAGTATTTGTTTTTATATCTAATGCAAAATATAACTTTTACCATGAAATTTTTAATGAAATTGTTTGCTCCAATAATCCAATAATTCTGCTTCAATATATGATCTAACACTGTAGGTTCTACAGTATCAATTAATCAAAAATTCATTTAGATCACTAGAAGATGAAAAAAATTAATGGATGCTTAGCATTATAATTTTGCATAGAACACTTAATGCGGCTTTCCAATCGTAGAAGAGCATCTTCAAGAAAAGGATTCAACAGCGCCAACACACAATTTTTCAAAAGTTTTTGCAATTTAATATGTATACTTCATCTCTAAAATACACTTACTGTACCCATGATATCAAATGTTTCAATACTTGCTGCCCAGCCGTTATAGTGGTTAGTGATGCTGACTGCCGTATCGATGGTCCAGGATTCGAATTCCGGAGAAGGCTTGGATATTTGTAACTGTTTGTACTATAAGGGTGCACTTAATGTACATGGCGAGCCAAAATTCCTTTTAAGAGATGTTGGGAGTAGAGGAAGACTCGGTGGAAATGCTTCAGAGTGTTCTGTCTCGAAATTGGGGCGGAAGCTTAACAGTTAACAAAACCCGGCGATACCTAATATATACCTACAAAAATGCACAGGTGTCTGCCTTACTTTAACCTGTATGTGTCTCAATACTTCTAATACCAAAGGTAAATAGTAATTGTATTACAAGGCACTCTACTTCACTAGCAATCAACCTGCAAGGCAATTATTCCATAGAACTTCCTTTTTTCCTTTTATAGTCACGGTCACGTCTAAAAGCGTGTAAAAGCTTGTTAGAACTGATTTTTCGCGCCCGCCCGCGTTTTCATACATGTTTCGACAACTTAAGACACATGGTAAAAAATTCTATTAAAGCACTTTGTATGTGTGTCCATTTATTTAAATTATAATAAAAAGAGTGGTTTTGTTTACGTTTTAAATTAATTTTAAGTGGGAATTTATTATGCTTGTGAGCGGTTTCCTAGAATTTGAAATATTTTGACATTTAAAATACTTGAAACTTCGTAAACATAAATGAATTATTAATATATATAATATATATATAATTCAACATGCTAATTTTTCATAATATTTAAATGAACCTTGGTCTAAAGGAGTTCTAGGTAAAATATAGCGTTAATCTTCTCTTCAGCTTTCTGAATGTCATTAGGCGCGGCCGAGTCAGGGACTGCCTCTTTTGAGGACTGGGACTGTGTGATGCTTTCTTGTGATTTTGGCTGATGTTGTCCATCACGTTAGAAAATTCGTTAAGCATAAGGTTACACGTTGAGAGAGCTAGTTTCCTCGTTCCACAAATGTCGACTCAAAGGCAATTAGTTAGTTATTTTCTTCAGTTAACTGGTAATAAACTGGTTCTAAGCCTCTCGATCTTCTTAGTTCTAAACCTCTCGATTCCAAAATTTCGGATAACTCCTTCCAGATATTAAAAGCCTTTCCAGCAGGTTTCGATCCAGATAGAAGGTCATCCGATTAGTAATCAGTTATTATTATCTCTAAGACACGCAGTGAGTCATTTTCACAGTTCATGGCGGTTTGTTGGAAGCATCTCTTAGCCGGAAACAAAGAAGGAGCCATACCGTATGTTAGCATGTTTAATCGATACTCCCGTACTTCTTCTTCAGAGCAGTTGCTCCAAACAAGTCTTTGAAAGTTCCTACTTTCCTCAGGTATATGAGCGATACTACTTTCTGATTCTTTACAGCAGAAGAACATGCGACATCAGAATTTAATTTGCTAGAATTTGAGAGCACAAGTGGATTCTTTTTAGCTGTAACCAGACTGACTGAGTATTCTTCTGAAGCAATGCACAGGGTAGTTATTAAATAAAATTTTCCTATATATGAACCTCTAGTGGTCTAACCTCTCAACCAATCGAAATGAAATTTCAGGTATGGTTATTTGAAGGTAATTTGTTATCATACATATTTGTACTGCTTGATAAGTTTGAATAAAAGGTCTACTTGTGTATTATTTAGTCTCATACTTTCAAAAAAATAAATTTAGAAAGAAACGCTTAGAAAGTTAGTTTAGAAAGTAAAGAAAATACTGGTAAATTAGAGATTATCTAATTTTAAAAGGCAATTTTACTAATTGTGAATAGGCTGGTAAAATTAGAACCCCTACCGCAGGACAACTTGAGTATGAGATATTCTTTTATTCACTTGGCCTGAGGAAATCATGGATCTTTGAAGTTATATGTTTTTTAAATGCGGCAGTCATTTTTAACGGCATTTTCCTATTTCGAACCTTTCGAATATTCTGTCTAATATAAGCATACATTTTTTAAAGCATTCAGCGTAGATTTAGATATCGGTGGTCTTGGCCTGAGTCTAAAGAGGTATATTTCGTAGGGAAACCAAGTTAAGTTTCGAGAGCATTATTTTATTTCGAAAAAGGTGGCAGAACTGTAACACGATATAGCCATTGTAGGGATTATTTTAATTTTCGAACAATTATTTTTAATTTTGAAACCCTTTCCTTTAAATTCTTGTTTCCCACCTATAACTCCTTGCCAGAATGAGTTTTCAGTATCGCGTTTTATATAAATGACGTAGAACCAATATTTAATGGGAAGTTCAGTCACTTAAGCTCGGAAGTTTTCAGAGCAGCGTGTTCTGTCTTCGGGCCACGTAGTTGCTTTAAGCCTATCTTACTACGTACGGCCGTAGTCTTACGTGCCTGTTAGTATTCGTCTGTGAGGTTTAATTACGGGCCAACACAGTTAGCTATCTCAGTATAGCTTCAGCTAAGGTTTAGTTAATTGGAATTAAGTTAGTTTCTTATTTCTTCTCTTAAGCCCAAGTGGAGGCTTTCCTGTAAGCCTGAGAAGGACTAATTGTATTATTGAGTGGAATAAAAAGGTATTTTAAAACCCTTCTTTTGCATAAGAAGAACAACGAATATTTGCTACATTCTTCTCCAAGGTTCTAGTCCTCAAGGACACATAATTTAACTAGAACTTTACACCTTTTTTTGAGAACAACTAGTATAAAAATTTAGAGACAGCTCCTGGTTTTATCTGTTAACTTATATAGCTGAAACAACCAGTTTATTTTGAAGCCCGCGCCGAAGTTATTTTCAGAGCTGTCAGACTATGATTTAAGACACCTGCTGAGAATTAACACTACAATTTATGTGTGAAAAGTTCAGTATCATATTACGGCGCTTTATAGGTGTTGGCTAAAAAAAGTTATATTTTTTTCTCTAGTTCCGATATCTGGTGACAATCAAGTACTTGCTTTCTTTCACCAGAAAAGTTTCGTAAAGGCTAAGGAATTATGTTAGGTAATGATAAATAATATCTGCCAGAAGGGAGCACAGATGTATTCGTAAATTTCCGTACTTTTTTGTGAACTGGATCTGTGTCTTTATGCATACTCCAAACAGCCAAACTTTGTAGCCGGTTAATATCTCGTACACGGAGAGAAAAAGATTGTTGCTTTCCCCATTGTGCAGCCATCTGCTTTCATTTAAAAAAAACACAGCACTAATTTGGCATTGCGCACAGCATCAGTACTACGCATATTAAACATTATATACAGTATATTTTGTTACATTTCTGTTATTACAGTTTTACTGTTACTGTTATTGCAAGTTGCTGATATTATAAGTTTGCTAATTCTGGCGTCTAATCTTCCAATTATATCTACTGACTGAGGATCTGAGGATCATCGCTTTAAACAAGGAAGTATCAAAAGTCATTCTTTTCATCAAGCTTTATGTATCGTTACGGTTCTCGCTATATAGTTGGATAATTTCGCGCCAAAATTTGTTTCGCGTTAAATGGGGCTCCGTTAATAGGAATTCCGACTAATTTCGACTAATGTTAAGTGGTGAGCAGAAGGAATATTTTTTTATGTCCTAAAAATTGTACTCATTATATTTCGCAAACAAAAAAGGTAAGTTTTTTTTAAATAAAGTAAACATTGAAATATTTAATGTGTGTATTACTTATTGAATGAGGTAGGCAAGACTTACAAGCCAAGGAATTTTTTTTGCATTACTAAAATTGTGTAAAATTTAGATGATCATAGTAGCTTACATTTTTTTTCTTCTTTTTCGTCTATATTTCTGTATAAATATGAGACTAGAACCATATTGTTACATTAAATATTTTGTGCTATTTTCTTAAAACACATATAATCAAACATTTTTATGCATATTTTAATTTTCATCATTATTAATTTCATGAAGAAAATTTCAAATTTTTTTTTCATAAAGTACTTTTGAAATAGAGTTTATGTAATATTAAATGTGCTAGTCTTGGGAATATAAAATATGAATTATTTATTGGGAAAAAATTACATTAAGTGAAACCTCATATAGTGGTTATTTTCTTAGATAACCACCTCTGACAGTGACACATTTGTCAGGAACATAATTAAATAACAGTACTTAAAATTACTGATAGTTTTGTAAGTCTACAAGAAACTAGCATTATCTAGAATTGTGGAGTTAATTGTTTTAGGGAAGTTTCACTGTATAATCAGTTGATTTAGGTATCGTAATATTTATGTGGATATGAATTTTGCATAAGTTATTGCATAAGTTTAAAGTTTTACAAGACAGTTAAAACCAAAGCTTTTCAAATCATGAGTCTTGTATGGGCATTGTTTTAACATTACTTTCAAATATAGTTAGTATAATATTTAAGCATTATTTTCTTTCATTAGTTATACTGCGGAAATGCTCGTTACAATTTTCTGCATTAAATTTATCTGGTTGTATAGATATTAACGTAAAAACTGATTGTAAACAAATGAAATTATATATGCTTAATTGCGATGACAGTAATTCTAACTGTGTGTATAAGGCTGTGTAGAAGATTTATTTATATTGCTAAATACTGCACTATATGAATTTCATTTGGCAGTCTAAATACAGGAAATGCTCAGCACGAAGTTGTATTTTTATAATATATAATCTACGGTCAATAGCAATAGCTATTTTAAAGTACTTTAAATTTTACTATTTAGAAATTTTACAGTTCAAAATAATATTTCTATACAGATTTTAAAGTATTTTTTTGCAATAGAAATGTAAATGCCTTGTACCGAAAACATTGACTTAAATTTATTCCAATAATGCATCTCTTTAATTAAATTTATAATGCTTGGAGATGATATACGAAACACCTTTTGTAATAATAAATTATTTTATATATATATAAACAGTATGAAAATTACTTACTAAGCATTTTTACGTTGAGAACTACATGTTGTATAAATACTTATTATGTTATAGATTTTATTTATATAAAGTCTGGGGAAGATTATACAACACTAAAACTGAGATGCAGAATAAGATATTATACGCTATGACATATTTCCTCAAATCCCAAACTGTGGATTGAGAATCGGTATTTGTTAAGGCTTGTAAATTTTTGAAAGTTTGTTTTGTTACAATATAATTTATTGCATTTTGGGTATTATTAAGTTTATTATATTCTTATATTGAGGTTTCATTTATATTCTGACAGATACAGGTAACGTTCAAAGTACTGTAAAAAGATGTTTGACACAGTGTATGTATATTATTAATTCTTCACTATATTACATTCTAGGATTCAAATTCCATACAAAACATCTATGTGTATGTGTGCCATAATAAGCTGCAAGTTGTTGCTATCAGTGGTAAGCAAGTTTTGAGGAGCTAGCAAGTATGCTAAATTTAAACTCTTTGTGAAATTTCTAATAATCAAGTCCCTCATTCTTTTAACTTGCTTTGTCTAGTTTTGTTTAAATCTGGTTTAGTGCATTGTAGGTTGCTTAAAATTTAAGCAGATGCTAGAAATTACTAGCATCCTTTGGCAATACCTTTCTCGTTAGGTTTCAAATTGTGACAAGCTGATGTGATTAAATTCCATTGTTTAATTTCCCAATTAAAGAACTGAAATACACTGTAATATAACACATAAATAGTGATGGATGTTTGTATTGGCATACTTGGTACTTTTGGAAAAAATAGTTAAAAAAAGTAAAAACCAATTGTTTTCAAAACAAAATGATTTTTTATGTTAAGAACAAGTTAGGCGTATAACAAAAATATGCACTGAAATTGAACAAAATTTAGCACTGGAAAATCGGATTGTTTTTTACACATCAAAGCAAAGGACAGAACTAGTAGCACCAGTGAAAATAAAACATAAAATGACTTATCATTAACACCTTCATTGCAAACTCTTGGTTTTAATTGCATATTTGAATATATTTTGCCCAGAAAAGAATAATGTTTCATTAATATCTCAAAGCTACTCGAAGCACTAATATAAATAAGATTCCTCCTTTGAGAAATCTTTTCTAATTGTCTAAATATTTAGAGGTGTTAACACACTAAAATGTAGTATTAAATATTTAGTGGTGTTAAGTTTTTTCGTAAATGTTAAATTTTATTTAAATGAGGGAACTGTAGATGTTATTTTATTACGGGATATGTATAATAAAGTAATAATAGAAATCGCCTGTCTGTTAAAGAAAAGAAAATCTTAATCGAAATTTAGTTTACCTAACGTTTGTTGAAACATTTACTTCAGGATACTCAAATACAACATTTTCTGCATTATGTTCTCAATAAAGTTTCGTACATCGCTAACTGAAATAAAATGTGAAATTTATAATAATTAATAGTTTGCTGTAAACTCTTGGTTTTTAACCGCAGATATGAGTCTTTTCGGCACAGAAATCACAGATGTGTTTACATTTTCAGTTACATATTAAAGATGAACTTTTCTGTATAAAATGGGTATTAGTTTGGAATGGCTGTTTATTGAGACTGCTATCAGATATTACACAGCAATTGTTCTCAAATTAATATCAGACTTAGTTGATTTTCTTTAAAAGTTTATTAGACGTCTAAATTTTGCAAGATGAAACCTTCAAAAAGCTGTTGAATACATATTATATTTGCCACTAAGTACTTTAGGTTTTGCATCAAATGTTTTGAATATTACATTTTGAACGTTTTCTTCAAAGTATTCTATTTATTTCGATTCCTCTGAGTAACAGTTCAACTTCTGGCTCAAATAATGCTTTAATTTGCTTTTTACTAATAATGCTAATAATTGCCTGATGGATATGATGTGCTTAAATTTGGTCCTATTTTATCTAATTTTAAAGATATGAATTTTGAAAAAATAAAGTGAAGACATAGAATGTGAATGGTGGCAGCCAATGGAAAAAGGTAGAGTATTTTGAAAAAATTGTAACCCCAAACAATGTTTTAAAACTGAAATCATTTTTATTAATGTTTCTTAATATGAGTTGTTGCTGAACATATTTATGCTGAACAGAAAGAGGGTTTTGTTTTCTGTAATGTTTAATGCTCATTTTACTCGACGTTTTCGTTTGTCTCTAAAATGGGCAGCGCAGTTAAATGAAATGCACTACTTACCATATAAACCAAATTTAATTTTAACAATTGGTCAGAAATTTACCTATCGTTGCATACTGTGTTCTATTTGACAGAACAGCTTTAGATACACATTAATAAAAGAAAGGAAACCAATAAATGTACAAATGTATGCACCATATGTCAACATCCA
>KK114495.1:63707-75006 GCA_000611955.2 Stegodyphus mimosarum
ATCTGTGAAGGCGTCTACTCTTACAGTCATAACTTCTAGAAAACAGTTTTCGCAAACAATACTTGCTTTATTTATAATTAAATTCACTCGAGAAATGTGTTCTGATGTATTCTTCTTTTCCATGGAAGAAGGAAAGAGGATTTTGACGGAGAAAGGAGGAATGTTGGGGAGGTGAGGAAGGAAGCAGCAGCGAATTGTGCTGAAATGAAGATGAAATGAAAACCTTCATAGCAACTAGTGCTCTTGAAATAAAGATCTCCGACAAAACAAATGCTGCAGAGTTGAGGAAAGAAGCATCTGAAATGAAGGAAAGTATTGCCATGGCTGAAGGAGAAATAGTGAATGCCGCGTACTAGAAAGTAGTGGCCGTAAAAGAAAAATTTGAGAAAGAAATAAAGACTGTAAATCTGGCAATCGCTAATGTCGCCGAAAGAATTTATGCAGTAAGCAAGGGAATCGAAAAGGAAAGTCTAAGACTGTAAAGATATTTCTAGAACTGGCTTCGCCTATACGCAAGTTCTCAGCTTAAAATGCTTGACGATACGGCTTATCCTGCTGTGAGGAATATCCCCTTTCAACCATCTTCTCCCGTAATTAAGCTTTCGCTATAAGACGGGGTGTCATGGCCAAACATGCACAAATTGAAATTTCAAATGATTTCGCAAGCAAATCAGTAGGGCCCGATTACAAAAGCCTTAAATTTCGCTGCCAATTTATGAGGGGAAGCTGCTAACATCTTACATACGCTTCCAATCGAAAAACATTCAGATATTAGGGTTTTAAAGATAGTAAGAGACATGAAAACGGGCGTTGCCGTGTTGGTTTCCAATGGACTTAAACATAACCCAAACATTCGCTGAAATGGAAATGAAGCAGAAAGGAGGTTATTTAGCACTGCCGAAAATTTTGGTTTAGTTTATCATCGCAAAGCCCGCTAGGGTTATCTACTAAGGGGAGAGATGCTTTCGTGGAGGACTTTTTAGGGGAAAGTGGTTCATATATACGTTACACATGGTAAAAACCATTAAAACGTTCATACAGTCAATTCGTTCGCCTGGATTCGAACCGAGATCGGAACTAACAGTGTTTAGCGATTTTACCGCTTGGTCGCTGTTGAGCAAGCACTACCAAAAGACTGAAGAAGTTAAATAAATGTAAGGGGATTATTATCTAATCTTTAGAGAACGGCAAGAAGCAAATGTCATACAGGACGTCTCAAAAAAGGAATTAAAGGGTCACTACTTGTGTCACCATTCGGTTATTAAGTCTCAGAGTACCACTACTTCTGTCAGGCCAGTTTTTGACGCCTCTTGCAAAGTTGGGAGAGCACTATTGCTATATAATTGTCTCTTCAAAGGCCCTAACTTAATAGTAGAAATTCAGGTCATATTATTGGGATTTTGAGAGAAGACTACCGCTGTTATATCCAATGCTAGAAGAACTGTTCTCCAAATCGAAGTTAAAAATAGAGGATTTTTTAAAATTTTTGTTGGAAGAAAGCAGATAAAATTAAAGTCTATGAGCATTACAGTGTTTCCAGTCATTTATAGCCCACTGTTATTCAGCGCGGTTATATTGTACTGTTTGAATAAGTATCGAGAAAAATTTAAAACAGTTACTGAAAAACTCCTGAAGTCTTCCTCTATTGACAACTGCGTAACCTTCATAGGTAATGTATCAGAATTAGATGCATTTATTTCAAGGTCAACAGAGATTATGGCAGTTGGGTTCTGTAGAAGAAATAGAAAAGTTGTTATTTGAGAATGGAAGTTTATTTGAAGAGATTTTACAAGCCCGGTTTCGGGGATTACATGGGATCGAAATTATCTGCTAAAATTTTGACACAGAAACAGAAAAGCCTACTAAACAGTAGATCTCATCTATAACTTACTTTCGTGGGTAACAGAATCAGAAAAACATACGAACTCATAGAGTTAAATCAATAATATCTTGTTTCATGTAAGCTAAGTCCTGTAGACCTGCTAACGTGTGGGTGTAGCTCTAAACATCGTATCGAGACGGTACGATGGAAGGGACCAAAAAGGTTAAAGAACAAAGCAAATAATTGGCCCCAGTCGAAACAGGTTCCTAAAGAAGAGTTAGTTATGTCGGAAATAAAGAAATTGAAGTATCATTACTTACTTTTACAAAAGAAAGTCAATTCATGAATTATGAAAAATTTCTAAATTTTGTAAATATTATTTGTTGGAAGAAACGATTTATAACAAAATTCAGAAATAGAAATTATGTTTCTCCATCTGAAATTTCTTTCTAAGAAAAGAAAAATTTACGGAAGTTTCGCTGGTCAAGAATTCAGTTAGAGAATTTTGGTAGTGCCTCGAATACTGTCAAAGGACGCATTGTTATGAAAGACCAAAACAGCATAATAGGAGTTGAATCAAAGTTGCTAAAACGTGATGACGAATTTTCTTTCAAATATTCAATTTTGTTGCCATCAGAACATCATGTAGTATAATGCTTAATTCGAGATTGCCATTTAAAGATCTGTCATGCTGGTCTTCATACTATTGGTTCCAACTTGAGAGAAAATTATTGGATTGTTTCTGTTAAACGTAACATTCGAACTGAATTATAAAAATGCATTAAATATAGAATGTTAACATCAGAAGCATATGTCATTACACCTATTCATTTTTCCTTTGACCTATTCAGAGACTTTAAAGCTTTTGATGTTGTGGACATTGGTATATGTGGCTCTTTCTTTCTAAAGAACAAACCCAAGACATGGATTGTTATTTTCACATACGCTGTGCATCGAGCCGTATATTTGGAACTGGAATGTATATGGAGCCGTATATTTGGATTCATCAGAAGGCTTCATCCATGCCCTCGGAAGATTTATAGTGAGAAGACTAAGAATTTCAACAGCCTACAATGGCTAAGGAACTAACTTTCGGGGTACAAACAGCCTTTTCAAATCTTTAAATCGGAGTTAGAAAATTCTGAAGACTTAGCTCCCCTTAAATGGAAGTTCTTTCTTTCATCAAAAGCGTGGTAGGCTGGATGGTGGGAGCGGCTTATTCACAGTGTAAAAAAAAATTCTTCTACTAAGAACATTGGGTATATCATCAGTTCATGACTCAATTTTGAATACCTTTCAACGATATTATGTGAAGTTGACGCTACAATGACTAATTTACCTCTTACATACATTGTGGAAGAGTCCGGTGAATTTATTCCTTTGATTCCATCAACTGTTTTTGAAGACATACAAGAAGCTGGGACAGTTGACTTGAGAAAATGAATTCTTCGAAACTTCGAAAAAGGTACTGAAAATGACAAAATATAAAAGATTAGCACAGAAACAGTTTCAGAAAAGAATTTTTATCAACTTTCATTTAGAAATCGAAAGAAAAATCTCAAGTTATCCAAACGGATGATGTTGTACTAATTTAGCTAGACAACCGAAACAGACTTAATGGGCCTTTAGGAAAAGTCATAAAAAATTTCGCACCGAGAGATGATAGTCCACGAGTAGCAGAGGTAAAAACAACTTCGGGAACTTTTGTACATCCCTTCGTAGACTTTACCTACATGGAGATATCCGAGAATGATGATCCTGTCTTTAGATGATGAACTGTAAGAACATTTTGAAACTCAATTTTAGGATTCTAAATGATTAATGTTTTAAATTTTCATAATATCTTAGTTTTCATTAGTATTATTGTTTATTACATTACATTTTATGGTGGGTAATGATATAAATTTAATTTTGTGTTTAATTTCTGCTTTCTACTGAAAATTAAAAGTGGAAATAGATTGGGACTTGAGTTTGAAATATTTCTTTCCCTCACTTGATGTTGCCGTGGTTCTCGCTAGTGGGAGAAATTTAACTTTTTTACTGGTATACTTGCTATACTTGTTAGTTATTTATGTTTCTGCTTCATTGCAGAGCAGGCATGTAGGAAGAGATAGGACGTTTCGGTTGATATATTTATTTTTACAACCATAAATTACGCAATAGACAGTGTGATGCAGTAATTGACGAAGCAGCAGCTAAATATTTGTTTTCATTGAATGCTTTGTGCGATGTGTACGTCAAGATCTAAAGTGACGGAAAAATAAAGTGTTTCACCTAAAACAAAAAGATTTTTTTTTTATTTCAGCTAAGACACCACCACAAGTTTATTCAACAGTTCCAATCAGTGCTTTTTTTGGCGAAGAAACCCTAATTTTAATTCTAAAAATTGTTCTTTAAATTGTTTTAACTGTATTTGTGTTTTACATTTTTCAATGTTTAGTAAAGATATTTTGAGTTTCGTGTATCTTTGCTTTGTCGCAAAGTGAGAACTGAATTAATGAATGAGAAATGTATCTCTAATGAAATTCGAGGAAGTTTAAATGAAATGCAGGAAAAAATGCGTATAATTTAATATTCCATACATTAAAGTAATGTGGTATACACATCATATTTTTTTTTATTTTTGTAAAAGTGAGAATTTGTAGATGTTTGTGTCTACGTGTGTTTTAAAGTCGCATTAACTTAGAAGAGAGAAGGTGGTAGATTCAGATGGGCCTATGGGCGTATAAAATAGATATCTGACCTTGGATGAAAGCATTATCAGCTACGAATAGAAAACGCTCGTGAAATATTTTAATAAAGTAATTTGAATTGAATCCGTATAACAATAGAGGTACTGAAAATCTTGTTTAAATCAAAACTAATTGACATGGAATTTATTTTTCAGTCTTACTGAAGATTTGGGGTAAAAAAGAGTACAATGTGCTGTTCATGAGTAAAAGGCAGAAAAATATATCTCATATTTTGTGATGATAGATGCACTAAAATTTCAATCACACAAAAATTCAGCTTACGTAATAAATATTAAACTAGAAAGATTTCTGAAAAAGGTACTTGAAATGGAATAAGACAACATACATTAGTTATAATGCAAAATAATTTATTGCTTCTAAACAAATTTAAGCATATTAGTAGGAGAAAAATTCCTTGCAAAAGTTAAACTTGATTCAGAAATCTGTTTTCTCATCTACCTAGCCGAGGAATCATGACTCTATCAGCCATTTTTTGCAAGAATGGGTCAATTCTGGTTGTTAAAGAGGGAGGTTCTTTTGTTGCTGGGAGAGGTTTAACAGAGGGTGGAGGCGACCAGAGTTGAAACTTGAACTGTGGTTGAGTAGTTGCTGCTTCCGGTAACATCGTGGAAGGCAGATTGTTGACCTCAGAGTTCTCACTACTTTCGAGTTTAAGAGAACGGGAAGGACGCTGCTGGAATGGGACTTCTAAAAAAGTTTTTGCTGCGAAAGGCCCAGGAAGGAAAATCTCAGGCGTTACAGGGCTTTCATCTGTTTGAATTTCTAGAGCTAATGCCGAAGTTTGTTCAAGAAATCTTAAAGAAAAAACATCAACGCGTTAAGTTTCAGATTAACCGAAAACATTAAGTTGTAAGTAAAAAAAATATAAAGTTTTAACGTTTAATGCCTATATTCAAATTACTAGTTTATTCATTTTAAACCGTTTATAATGTTAACCTCAACTGTGAATATCTCACATTTCAAGTTAGACTTTAAAAGCAGAATGAACTAAGACCTTTAAAAGAAAACATAGCTGTTGTAAATCTGTTATTTTGTAGTTTTGTGATATATGTGCAGACAAAACGTGATGCCATGCTCAAACACGTGACATATTATTACGGAGTTCGCATATATTTTAAGTAGTTTTAGTGAAATTATACGTAAAACTGAGATATCTCCGGGCAAGCTTTGTTCCTTAGAGGTGCTTTGCACTGCATTTGACATTCTTAGTAATTTGAAGTGGTAACTACGGATTGTGCTCTACCTTGCTTAGAAGTACGAGTAACTTTATGGAAAGTTCCAGGAATGTAAATTGTTTCTTTTAGTAAAATAAATTTTATCAAGCCATCATCGATTCTGTTTGCATTCAATCCATTACGAACCAGTACGCACGATGAACAAAAGTGTTGCCATACGTGGTACTCATAGAGGGAGAAAAAGTCGAAAGTTAATTACTGAAAAGCAACTGTTGTCAAAACAATGGCCATGTTGACAGAGTTCTTTTTATTCAGTTGCATTACAGCCTATTAGAGGCCAATGCCGAACGGGTCTAATGAGTCGCTACGGTCCTTCAACGACTGATTTTTAAAGTCTTGAGATCAGCTGCCACGCAATCCCATCTTGTGTGGGGTCCGCCTCCTTTCCTCGTACCTTCTACACTTGCAAAGGTTATCTTTTTAACTAGGTTCAGTTTGTCACATCTAAAAATATGTACAAGCCACCTGATACAATAAGATTTGATGACTCAGACAATATTAGGTTGTTTGCATCTTCTATAGATTTAGTGGTTAAACAAAATTATCCATATATTATTTTCTCTAATTGGGCCATATAATTTTCGGAGAACAATTTTTCAAAGATTAGAAGTCCTTCTTCATCTGTTTTTGTTAACGGCCAGCATTCACTACCATACAATATGATGTGTCTAATAAGACTTGTACAAAGATTTATTTTTGTCTTGAAGTTTAATAATTTATAAATTAATCAATTGTTTAAGCTATGATAACATCCATTCTAAATAATCTACCGTCAATTTTAAGTTTAATAGTGTTATCATTAGAGACGATAGTGTCGAGATATGTAAACTGAGTAATGCTTTCCAAAGTATAAGAATTTATTTGCAGTGGGAGGAGATAGTGTGCTATACCTAATTCTGCCATAAATTTTGTTTTACTCTCTTCATTTCTATGATTAGTCCAATGTCTCTGGGTGCAGACTTTAGAGAAATAAAAGTATCCACAAGCGGCTGTTAACCTCTGTTAATAATGTTGATGTCATCAGTGTGCGCTAAGTAATGGTATATATCTCTGAAATATGGTGCCTCTAGTTATAATTCCGGAATCTATAATAGCCTTTTCAATCGCGATATTAAAAAACATATATGTAAAGGCCCCATTTTGTCTCAACTTCTTTTCAGTGCAGAATACCTCTGATAGCTCAGACATAATTTTAACTCTACAATTTACTCTCTTTAAAGTTATTTTAGATAGATCAACCAATTTTCTAGGAAATCCGAATTCCAGCATAAGTTCAAACAGCGTTTTTCTATATACGCTACCATAAGTAACCTTAATAAAAAAAAACGTGAAATGTGTCAGTATTATTTTCAATAGTTCTTTCCAAAATTTGTCTAATAGAGTGAATTTTACGAATACTAGGTTTTTCCAGCTTCTACATTGGTAGCTGCCATTAATCGTAGATACATACAGTAATAACCTATTACATAAAATGTGAGAGAAGATTTTAAATGCCACATTTAAGAGGCTGACACCTCGATAATTGTAACCTTCCAGCCTGTCTCGTTAAAAATGAGACGTATGAAGCCTTTTTCCAATTCAATGGGCATCTACTCCATAGTCCAAACATTAAGCATAACCTTATGGATAGCATCAAATAGTTCAGGTAAGTGAATATTAATCAGTTCTACTTTAATGCCATATGGTATTGCAGCCCTATTCTTATTTAAATTCTCAGTAGGCTTCTTCATTTCATACAAGGATGGTGCATCAAGTTCCAGAGTTCTATCATTTTCAAAAACATTCAAGTCGGTAGTTATATCAGCCTTCTACCCTGGAAGATTATTTCCGCAGAGGAGATCTCTGAAGAGCTCTCTCCGTCTTTTCAGCACTTCCATTCACTTGTAAGCTGGCTATCACCTTTTCTAGAAGTAACAATCCAAGGATATTCAAAGTGAGATGAGCACTGATTTTCTGTTAACATTTTCTGGACTGTTTTTTTTTTGTGTTTTTAACTTTTCGATCTTCCTAAACTATTCCTCCATATCTGCTTTCTTTTTCATAAGAAACAGTCTATTTTCTTGTGTTCTTAACTCTTATGTTTTTCTTTTAATCCTCTAGATACAGTGTTTTTGTATCATAAGTTTCTAAGTTTTGTTTTTCTCAACAATTTTCTCACAATAACAATCATACCATCCATGTTGTTTATTCCCTTTCAGTTTTGGTATTTTTGCAGTGTCCTTAATTATTTTTTCAATCTGTTTCCAAGATAAGTTACTATTCTCTATATCATCACACTTCAGTAGCCTTTCTTTCTTTTAGTTTATTTCTGTAATCTTTCGTCGTCACAGGTTCGCGCAATGAGTCAACATCCAAGATTCTATTTCTTTGTTGCCTATTCCAAAAGGTCTTACTTACCCTTAATCTCCGCTTACTTATCCTTCCTCTCACCAGAAAATCATAGATGTCAAGAATGGCTCCACGATAACTGCCGGACATACAAAAGTCACTTTCGATGTCTTAGATCCATCAGGAAGTGATCGATCTGATTTAGTGCTTTTCCATCTGGGGAGCGCCATGTGACTTTATGTATATTTTTATGTTCAAAGAATGTACCTCCTATACTAAGTTAATTTGCATTTGAAAAATCATTAAGACTTAACCAACCATTATCACCACTTTCCTCATGTAAACTAGGAATTACCCACAGTGCTCCTCGCTAATCTCATGCCAATCTTCGCATTAAAGTCACCAATAACCAGCAGTTTTACATCATTTGAGGGGAATTTGTCATAGATGTCTTCAAGTTTATCATAAAACTCCTCCTTAATAGTATAGCATTTGTCCTCAGTAGGTACATGTATGATGCAAATAGTAATATTTTGAGGACAAGCTCGTATCCTTTCTTTTAAAGGTTTGGAGTCTGTGATTCTGTCTCTTATATTCCTAGTTACTACAAATTGTACCCCAAAGCAGTGCTGCTTATCCTGACAGCTATCTAAAACACTGCATCTTCTTTTATGCCAAATTCCTTGAACATTCCAAGCCATTTGATCTTCTCAATGGCCAAGATATCCAAATTATAATTCTCAAACACATCAACCAGATTTTTAAGTGCTCTACTCTTATAGAGTGTGCTCACATTTCAAGTACTAACAGGCAAGTTCATTGTCGTTCTATGTCATCTGGGTGGTATCCATCCATGATTCAGTTTTTGAGATTTCTGAACCAGTTCTTTTACGGGATGAGGTAGTCCCATGCCAAAGCCCAGCCTGAAGGATCAGTTCCCTGATATAATCCTAGGGCAAGATGTCCGGCTGTATCCCCAAACGCTGGGTACCCATTTTAATCACCTCTTACGGTATGAATGTACACAGAGTTAAGGTTAGATTAACTGAATATGGCAAAGCTCGCAAAGGCTATCTTGTTAAGTGCAGGGAAGTCTTGGTAGAGGACTTTGCACCAGTTTCCTCAAGTTCATGTTACCCATCGTAAGAACCACGAAACTCAGTCGCGCATGCCATCCCGGGATCAAAGGCAGATTGAATGATCGATAAAACAGATTGATCCCTCGCTCGCAGGTGAGGCACACAAAAGTAATATAAAGGACATAACAGAAATGTGCATTAAATATAGTGTAATTTATTATTAGGAAAATCAATGAAATTTCTTTTACATCAAAATAAAAGAGAAAATTATTCGGCTTGCTGCAAATAAAAGCACTATTAAAGTTAACGTTTTGTTGTGAGCAGTAGGTTCTGAAACGAAAATTTAATTCTCTTTGGTACAGAAAACACTATTTTTTTTATTCCTGCACATAAAATATTTCCTTCTTGGAGAAGTCGTTTTCAAACGGTTTGAATGTTTAATGATATTTTAAAACTACTTTATCAAGTATTTTCATGAAAGTTCAATGGATTTAAATTAAAAGAATTGTAGAGTATGTTTTAAATCAGAGGAACTGTAGAGGATATTTTTGTGATAGGTATGATAAAATATGCATAAATAGAGAATATAAGTCATTATTCCATTGAAAATTAAAGTTGTGCCTTAAATGTAATTTACTTCTACATTGAATATATTCCTTGGGAACATTTAAATACAGACTCTTGGCTGTATTTTTAATAAAAAAAATTCCTATTCTGGTAACTTAAACGAAACGTAACACTAGTATCCCCATGTCTCACAGTGGCCTAAGCGTTCTTCTGATGCAAAACTGACCTCAGCTTTTGCTATTCTAAATTGAAGCCATTTCAGTGAATTAGAGTGAATTGGATTTTATCTGAAATCAGTATATTTGACAAAATGTACTGTGTTACTTTAAATGACCTTTCGCTAGGCAAAATTTCTTTTCTTTGTTAAGTTTGCTTTCTTCTACACCGGCGAAATAAATTAAGAGAATTTGCATATTTTATGAATTGCATGAAAAGAACTGAACTGAAGGAAAAACCACTGCCACTAGATAAAAATGCAAATCTTGTACGGCAAATTATTTCCAGTATGACATCACGCTGCGAGGCCTGTATGGCTGTAGGAAGGGACCATACCCCAATTAACCCATTTCTTTTTTGTCTTCTGCAACCGCTGTTTCAGACCTTCAGACTCCCATGAGTGTTACACATGAACACGTGTGTCTATTGTAACTATTGAATGTTTATTTCGTTTGTATTATATCAACCTATATTCACACCAAATTTTATTAAAATCTCTCCAGTAGTTCTGGAGATCGTAGATCAAATATGAAAATTCTCTTAATTTCTTTCACCAGTGTAGATAATCTCGTGGTTTAATACGACCGAGGAATTTTATAGATAGTTTTTGGATGAACCTCCACATATTCCTTTAGATTCGTTGCTGCTTTACTCGAAGACAGTTTTGAATTTTTCTTGATGAAACAGACAACTTTCTGAACTTCTCTGTTTAGATATGCAACTTATTTTTCAAATTACAAATCCATGCAAATTATTTAGTTATATGCCGTATTAAACATACGGCATGTAATTAAATGCTTTGCATGGGTCGTCGCTTAAGTCAGTACCTGTATTCGTTGAGTTGGCGACTCTGCATTACGAAGCCTTCGTTTTTCGTTCGTCAGACCTGTCTCGTCAGCTCTCTTCAGCCACTGGTACGACAATTTCAAGGCAGATCGTGTACAGACGCTCAGGGCAGATTGGTCTATATGCTCGTAGACCTGTCAGATGCGTTCCACTTACTGCAACTCACTGTCGCCTGCGGTTAGCCTGGAGTAGAGAGCATGCATTGTGGACACCGCAACAGTGGGCTTGTGTGATGTTTTCCGACGAGTCCAGGTTTAGCTTGCAGTCTGATTCTCGCCGGACTTTCATATGGCGAGCTCCAGGTACCCGTTACCACCAAGAAAACATCATTGAACGACACCGTTACGGTGGTGCAGGAGTGCTCGTTTGGGGTGGAATTATTCTGGGTTCCAGAACTGACCTGCATGTTCAAATTGGAACCATGACAAGCCAAATCTATCGGGACGTCATTCT
>KK114496.1:0-13459 GCA_000611955.2 Stegodyphus mimosarum
AATACAGCAACACTATTTTTATGACTAATGAGAAATAAAATTTATGGTTTTTATGAAGCCATCGAGCCAGAAAAATTAAATACACAAAATCATTTAAAATATAGATATGCTAATGAATGAAAGAGAATCTCAAAATAATTTTATTTTGCTGTAAACTTCATATGAAAAAAAATAAATAAATAAAAGAAATAATGCCTTGAATTATACACATGTGGAAAGCATAACTAACAGAGCACTTTTTATTAATGAACAACACTAATTTATTAATTAAAGCTTTTTATCAGTAATCTACTCTAAGAGGTTTTTAATGAGACAATCTGACACTCAAAAATTTTTGTTCGTCTACCACAATGGCTCATCTGACATCTGAGATAAATTACTAATTTACAAAATATCTAAAATGCATAAAAATACTGAAGTATATGAATTTTATATTTAACATTATAAAGAAAATTGGCTACATAGGCAAAAATGAAGAACTGTAAAATTATACAAACAAGCACACACACACACACACACAAAAAAAACAATCCTTTAACATTACTTCCACCTACATCAATCATATAACTTAGCTAGGGAAAAATAGCACTAGGTCAAAATCTGCTCTTTTGTTATTAATCCTTCTGATCTAAAACTCAGCCAGATCAGATCTATGAATTTTATTGTAGCCGAGAGGCATAGAGTAGCGTATGCCATTGACCAAGGCACTAGGCACCTTATAACTGACAGTATTAATAGTTTCATGCCAGTTTTGATGGAAGGGACAGATAGCGGATGAATGTGCAGATTCGGAAAACCTATATCATATACCTTGATAAGACAGTATTTGCTAGTATTATGCACCAAGGGTTTCACATGGAGGAATTGTATGCCGAGTACCAAGTGTTTGTGTTCTACTAACTGCCAGATCTAGAAGGTCAAGATTAAAGTGCTATTGTTAACATCTCAATTTCATTAACTCAGATTAGCATAACATCCTGTTCATGTACTAATCTAAATTTACCCTGGAAACATATGATATGCATGCAAATCAATTATCATATCTACAAGCTATCCTTCATAGCACATCGAGAGATACATTTATCAAAATTTTTGTTTTCGGGATATCTGATTAGTTGACTTACTCGAAAATAAATCGATCAAAAATCGAAGATATCCCGATACATTTATTAAAATTTCATTTATCTCGATACATTTATCAAAATTTTTGTTTCGGGATAACAGTTGATTTACTCGAAAATAAAATTTTCTTTTGGAAAACCTACAAGGGACAGAGAGCATTTCCAGCTCAGTGGCAAAATGTCCCATATAGCTATTCTAGCCATTGATTTCATCTTTACAGTAGATAATGCCCATCTCCATAGAGCCAACGAGTAAGTAGAGAGAGAAATAAATTTTGTACAGAGGGATTACCAAATTCCATTACAAATTTTTGGGATGCTCTTTACATGTTTACCTCTTCCAGCTATTCCAGGCAGCTGGATACTGACCTAATGGAGGAAGACCCATCTGCAATGGTTGATTATCTCATCGAAAGCATGGGCAACCTCTGTAAAATTTTTGCTAAGGTCACATATTTTTATTAATGTTAAGTTTTGCTTGCTTGATTTATCTTTCTGTGAATGGCCAAATGTGAATGTATAATTTATAAAAATTAAATATAGTTTTCATCTTTGCATATAATGCTTATTTTCTTTTATGCATAAAGACATTTGCTATCTTCATGTGCAATTTGATTTTAATCAAAGTTTTCCTTTTCCTTTTTTTTTATTTATTTATTTTTTTTTATTTTATCATTGTATATTTAACTTTTGGAAGTCAGAGTACTTACCATTCATTTTTTATCTGTTCAAAATTAAATATTGTTGCGTTTTACAGGTTTGTGGATTTAGAGTGATTGAAGAGAATACTGATGATGAGTTAAAATACAATTTATTTGTCAGTAAGCACTAGGACAGTTTCATAAACACACTTACACTAGTCGAAGAAATACTATGACAATTTAGCTGAAACAATCAGCAATACAGCTTTTGAGCTATAACTGCAAAGACAGCTTCATGGCAAAGCACAAAAGTTTAACTCAAGACACAAGACTGATTATCTCTTAGCTCAAGACTAGCCCACCAGCGGCCGAGTGGTAAAATCACTGAACACTAGTAGTTTGGTCCGAGGTTCGAATCCTGCGAGCGGGCTGGCTGCATGGGGTTTTCCCCATGTGTAATGTGTATATGAGCCAGTTTTCCTTAGAAAGTCCTCCACGAAGGCACACCTCCCTTTAGGCAGATAGCCCTCGTGAGCTTTGCCATAATTAGATAAACTTAGCTCAAGACTAACTCACAACATAAGACTAATTAACTACCCGAACACGCAGGGTATTTATACCTTTAGCCTGCCTTCAAGAATGTTCTGGAGCTAACTTGGTCAGAATTCATTCCAGTAGTTCTGGCTTTGTCTACGGTATATCACCAAATGGGCGATAAATTGCCAAATCTGGCAACCATTCCCTTCACAGCCGTTTTCTGGCAAACCTAAAACATCGCTTTGCAGGGAAGCTATCTTACAAGCAGCCGCATTTTGCAACAATATAAACATCTTGCCAATAGACAATCAATAGAAACAGAGAAAATATGTTAAAAATGTGCACTACTTGATAGTATATGAACCAAGTATATCAATGTGTCAATTTTATTAATTAAATTTAATTTCATTTATATATATTTATATGAATGATAAGAAGCAATTTTTAATTAATTTTTGAGATAAAACTTTGAAGAACTCTCCGAAAGAGATGCTTTTATGGAGGTCATTTTTAAGGAAATTGGCTTGCATTTATGTTACATGTAGAAAAACCTTGAAAATGCCTACGGAGACAGCTAATGCAAGCTACTAATGCTCAGTGGCTCAACAACTTGATGCAAGTAATGCTCAGTGGCTCAACAAATTGATGCATAGCAGTCTCTTGGACTATAATATTTGTAAGTGTGAAATTTTTCTGTAATATATATACTTTTCATTTAATATTAAAGACACATATCATTTATATAAACATCAGCTGACAAATTACAGATAATCCTCAACTTACAACAAGTGTTTTCCAGCGATCAGTGTTCATATCATTTTCCAGTGTTCCCATCCTAAATCGATTCTTATGCAAGTCAGGGCAAAATTTTTCTGTAATATATATACTTTTCATTTAATATTAAAGACACATATCATTTATATGAACATCAGCTGACAAATTACAGATAATCCTCAACTTACAACAAGTGTTTTCCAGCAATCAGTGTTCATATCATTTTCCAGTGTTCCCATCCTAAATCGATTCTTATGCAAGTCAGGTTTTTAATAAAAATACTTTGATATGTTTCATAATATAAAAATATGCAGAATAGCAGGAAAAAAAATTATGCTGTTATTTTACATGAATAATTTACATTTATAAACAATTTATGCATTCAAATATACACTACATATACATATTTTATAACATACACATTTCTTTTAAATTACTTTATATGAACAAAAACATATACAAAAAATCTTTAATAAAAAATATTAGGCAAGTAATTCTTACTCATTTGTATGCTTAATTACAAAATACAACTACAATAAAAGCCTGACTATCCAGCAGTCAATTAACTGAAAAGCTCCAGTAACCGGAATATTTGCAAATAAAATGAAAATTAACATGAAATTAAGCAAATAAGAAACTTGTATCTCCATTATAAAGCATGAATAGGACTATGATTCAAATCAAACATGCTTTGAATCAATAAACAAAGTCAATTTACTTTGTTTTACTACAAAGTAAATTGACTTTACCCATGTTACTTTTGTTGTTTGTAAAGATGTTACTTTTGTTTTCGTACAAAAACAAAAGTAAGTTAAATCCTGTTTATCTGTTTTCAATCACAGTTTGAAAAACGAAATATTAAAATTTATGATTTGTCTTCAGTGGAACAGCATGCATTAGAATACTTTCAAATTAATGGAAGGATAAAAAAAAAATGAGACTGTTGAAAATGGATAAACACTGGCTGTGTAATGTAAAAGTTATGATAAGTGAATTAAGTTTTTTTATATGTTATATCCGTAACTTGTATATATTGATAAACTAAAGAGTGACCTGTTCCTTCAAACTTCTGCCGAGATGACTGGCACAAGTTTGGCAAGATCACCGCCAATTTTCATGGTCGAAGGAACTTCACAATCGAACATATTTTACTTTGGTGTTCAGGCCCTTTTTTTGTATAATCACATATATTTTAAATACAGGAATTTAATACTCAAGTTTATAACAAATAAAATGACTCTTTTTATAATTTTAGACCCGAGAAAAAATTTTTTTTCATTCATTTGGCTTTTCTACCGTGAGGTGCATTTTTTACACAATCTATTATCCAGAACTTTCCTGTATCTGGAATTTAGCATTTTATAAGCTTTTATTGTGCAATTAGTATTTAATTACAATCTGAGTCTTATAAGTACCTAACATGTTTTACAAAACTAAATTACAACGTACAAAATGATATCAAAATCAATGGTGCAGAAGTTCACAGCACCTTCTTGGTGAAGTATCATCGGTATTTAAAAGTTACTTTTGACAACCAGCTTCTTTTCAAAGAACGTGAACTATGCCATAAAGAAAGATGTTTTGGTTTTATTTAATTATGGCAAAATATATGTGGGCTATTTGCCTAAGGGAAGGGATGCCTTCGTAAAAGATTTTCTAAGGGGAACTTGCTCATATATACATTACACACACGGAAAACCATGAAAAACCCATGCACCCAGATTAGAACTCTGGACCAAATAAGCAATGCTCAGAAAGTTACCACCCAGGGGGCCATCTGTAAAGAAGGCAAATGTCACTCTTCATGTCTATTTATCCACTATTTGGTTATAAATCTAATTTAGCTATATGCAAGTCTTGCTTGGGATACAGTCAACAAAACATGGGTACCTTTCAAAATAAAATCTAACTCATGATACTAAAAGGCACGATGGTATGTATATAACAAGCAGATTCATAAAGAACTAAATATTTTTACAATATATATTTTTCTAAGTTCCCATAATTTCTTCAAGAAAACTTAGAACACTTGAGTTAGCCATTCTTCTAAACTTATTTGCATGATCTCACCATTGAGAATGCGGTAGAACGACTTAGGATCATGCATCACAATTCTTGGTTATCATTAACATGATTGTTTTATGGAAATAATTCTATGGGAACACATTGGCTCATCTCATAAAACCTCACATATAAATATATACATATGCTTTTATTTCCTTTTCATCAGTATACATATTTTTTGTAAATATTTCTCTGTATATAATTCAAACTCTCAAATGTTTGTGAACTTATATATATTGGTACTTCATGAAATTCATGTTTCATTGGGCTTGGAATACTTCCTTTTGTCCAAAGTACAGAACAACAGTTTTCCAGTTTAAACTTGTCATTATTCTGAAAGAAATATGTTTGAGTATGCCATTAGATAGCAAAACTTGCTGAGAATATTGTGCTTGCCTTGTTTTTCACCACACTGGTGTTCCACTTTAATATCAGCCATTGCATTACAGCTTTAACTCTAAGACTGTTAACACAATATATAATAAGCCCACAAAAACAATCAACTTCCCTGAAATCACAATATCTCAAGGCATTTAATCAGGAAGTACTGTTTATATTTCAGGATGCTTCTGATTTTGTCAAAAATGCACTACAATAGGAATATATATTAAATATGAATTTAGGGCTAGCAAGTTTGCCCTAGGAACAGAATAAAAACTCAAAATCCTGCTCCAAAGGACATTCCAGCTGGCAATGTTTTGGAATTCATATATTGTTATGAAAAGATGGCATAATCAGACTATACTATATTACATTTCGATGAATGTAATATAGTTTTTTATTAACTATATTACATTTCGATGCATATCTCACCTTACTATCTGTAAAATAATGACATTACTACATACATACAATAACAAAAATAAACTATTAATACTAGATAAAGCACTGAGCAAAGTAACAGCAACTTGGCAAACTGCCTCATTAGTGCAGTTACCATATCTGTGAACATAATTCTGTTCTACATTTGTTGACAAAATACGCAAGGCACTACACATCCTAATCCAGTAACTTATTAATACAGCTACATATGTATTTGATGTTCTCTATTGTTCCTTTTATTTTTTGAGGGAGAGAGGAATGAGTTATAATTTTTCTCCATTAAAAAATTAACAGCCCTACATGAAAGTAACAAAAATAACGGAAATTTCCGATTTACAGGGGTAATACATGGGAGGTTATACACAGTTTATATAAAAAAAAGGGGGGAGATGATAACTATAATATACGAAAAGAAAAATGCTACAAGGCAACCTGTATTTTCGGGAACTACGATTTAATAAAGTTTCACAAAAATTATAGTACAATAAAATATGTAACAATATTTGACTTGTAACTATAGTAAGGTTGTTAAAAACATATTGGAAAAGAGAAAGGCAGAAGGAGAATAAGTCTGAAAAATCACCAATTGAAGTTTCATATCAACATCTGCTCTCTCCCTAGCTTCTCTGCTGATGATTGTGATTTTTTTTTTAATAATGGGGCCTCAGTTAATCGGGTTGACTGTACAGCAATCATAAAAGCAAAGGAATATACAAACCTAAATCATATGTATTGTGGCTGACAAAATAAGCAAGACACTGCATGAGCTTCTCTTTCTTACAGCAATTTTTAAAGTTTCATTAGAAATAGTAAAAGATTATTGCTAAAAGTGGCTAGAATCTCGCAATATAACAAAACACAATGTTAGGCACTACAGTACATATTTCACATATATTACAAACATACAAATAATTATATATTTTGGGTCAGCTGAGTATATAATGATAATGTTTCTGGTTAAGCAGGCTCAACCATAAGTATTATAAAAACTGGTTTCCGATAAATTCTGCTGGCTGAGACACATAACTAATATATTTGCTAGTTAAGGAAATATACTCGTTTGTTCAACAAGACATTTAGCATCACTGCTCATTCAACATAAACAAAACACACAAAAAATGTTTAAATTTGTTCAACAAAGCAGAAATAAAACATATTCAAACAATATATTCAAGCATACATATATAAAAGCATATTCACAATATTTAAAAAGGAAATTATGTAAAGACGCACATAAGAATCAAAAAGCAGTTTTTGAACTAAATGCAGAAGTATGAAAAATATTTTCCAAATTATGTAACCTATTTACTGAAATCTAAAAATTAATTAGTAGTACTATCATAGAAATGAAATTTACGGATACGAAGTTCAGAAAATGCTAGATCTAAGCAAATTATATTTCATACTGATTTATATACATATGATTATTTCATACATATCTTTCGCTGAATCATGTATAAACATTACAAGTATCTGAAAACGTACATTATTAAATCTGCAATTACATTCTGAAACATTCTCCATATTAACAAAAAAAATATATATATATAACATTCCTTCCGAACAAATACAATAGTAAATAGTGTAATGTAACGATAAATACAAAGAAATTATACACAGTTAAGATAAAATTTTGCACTAATAATAAATAATTACAAATATAATTTTCACTAACCTAATCGGTTCGGAAATTCAAGAAAAAACAACTCATTCACCAGTTCGCCTAAAAAATATTAATTCAAATTAAAACGAATAATTACATTTAAAGACAATTCAATTAAGCAAAAAAAATCATTACAAATTTTAATTTCAATTTACAATCAGGAACAAAAAAAATATACATCAATACCTGTACCACGCCGCACAAGCACGCTCGAAAAAAGAAAATGGCGCTGGATGCTAGATGCCAAGAGAAAATATGCTTATGCGCAGATTTCAAAACCATGTCTCTGCGCAACTAGTCGGACAGTTAGCCTTTCCACTGTGGTATCGGCTAACCGTCCGACGTCGGACAGGTAGACACTTCGCATAGCAACGAAAAGACGCGTACACAGCTTCGTAAAATTCAGCCATAAAACCTTTTCTTGTAGTTAACGAAACTAAGTAAGTGAAAAAAAATTTGTGATTTTTCTTTCAAAAGAAGAAAATTCTTCCTGTATTGAACGATGCTGTGTCAGTATTTATAAGACTGAAATATGTCTTTCATGTTGGAAGTAGAAATCCATGGGCGACTGAAAGTTTGTAAATACGACTCTTTTGATAAAATAACTGGCTTGTGAATTTCTTCGTAAGATTAATCATGGAAATCTGCGGAGCTTTCCAAAATCGAGTTTTTTTGTTCTTATGTGCCTGTTTGTCAGGTATACTTTTCGCTTTGGTGTGGAGGAAATACGAACAAACTGTTCAGTTTTCCTTAGTTCGTAGTCATTATACTTCTAGCCTTCGCAATTCAAATTACAACCTGTGGTTACAAAAAAAAAATCTCACAAGACAATTAATATCAGAAGAAATTTTAAGTTATAGCAAAAATACACACAGTCTACATACAGAAAATTCATTTTTACACAATGAAACTCCTGTACTGTGTTTAATTTTTGTTAATTCTCATAAAGGTGCAGAAGCCATCAAAGAAACCTGGGCTAAACATTGTAATATAGTCACATTTTTTGGACGCTTTGTGGATGAAAATATACCGGTAATGAAAGTTCCTCCTGTTACTTCATTCGAAGGTTTTTGCTACGCTTTCACACACGTATTTAAAAAATATGACGGACTTTATAAATGGATTCTAATAGCTGATGATTATACATATGCATTAATTGAAAATTTACGATATTATGTCTCACCATTAAACAGTAGTTTTCCGTATTATCTTGGACATCCTGTAAAAGATTTTGCAAATTTATATAATATAGGAACTGCTGGCATTGTACTTAGCTATGGTAGTTTAATTCTTCTACATTCCTTATATAGAAATGCCAATGACTGCACATCAAAAAGAGCACCTTCATGGTATTTTGATCAATCAATTGGGAAAATTTTACATTCATTCTCTGTTCATCCTGTTGATACAAGAGATGAATATTTAAGAGGAAGATTCAATCCATTTTCTGTAGAAACTATGCTGATTCCTGGATCTATTTCAGTGTTTAGTTCTTACTGGAGAACAAGTGCTTTCTTAACTGAGGAGGTAATGTCATCTTTCTTGATTTATATAAATGCATAAATAGATAAAAATGTTATCTAAGGACAATAAATTTTCATTCTTAAAAAAATAAATAAATAAAGATTTTAATATTTGAATTGCTTACTTGTTTAAAAAAATTAAAGCAAATATATGCATCTACAGTCAACCCTTATAAAAAAGTCACCCCAGCACACCAGCCAAAAGTGATATTATAAGTGGGTGGCGGTAAATGACAGTTAACGAAATTTTTCATTTTAACCAAGGCTGGACATTCTAGAAACAAGATAGAACACATATATACTTAATGTTTCTGATTATTAAAATGTATAAATACTGCATCTAAATGCATATTACAATGGTACTTAGAAAATTAAATTGTACTATACAGATCAAGAAATAAACTAAAAAGTTACTTACTGTTTTATTTTAAAAATCTTTGATGGATTCTTGTTGATACTGGTTTGTTACTTTCCACAAATTTTTCAGTTTTTTCCCCGTTGCAAAATCTTTATCATCTAATTTTCACAATAAATTAAAAATCTTTCAACAGTATTTAATTGCAGTTATAACATTATACATTGGCACATGATCCAGTTCATCATTACTTTCATCAATAAACTCATTTTATTTTATTTCAAAAACAATATTAAAAAATTAATGTTGTTTTTGAAAAACAATATTAATTAATAATTTCAAAAACTATTCAGCACTGAAATTTCTTAAAGTTCATGATTATTTCATTTCCACATATACATGTTCTTGTAAATCAAATTCTAAATTGCATTTTTTTAGTTCATAGTTTAAATCCAATAAAGGGACATCATCTTCACTCTTACTATCTTTAGGACTGAAGAATTTATTTTGAAACCTGCATATCTGAAGTAATTATTTTGATGAAAAATCGTACTCCAACTAGAGTAGAAAATTGCATCAAGGACACTAAATGGAAAAGTGGGATTTGTCATCAGAGGCAGTTATATAGTTATACTTCATAATATGTTAAATTGCTTACTCTGTTATGAGTTGCAGTTGTCAACAACTAAAGCTATTTTTCTTTCTGTAAAACATTTACACCTTAATTCTTGACTGGCTTTTACAATAGTTTTGGATTCATCCAAGCTTTAGAGTTGTCAGCATAGCTCATTGGCAGAAATTTTACACCCTTAAAACACCAAGGGATTTTGGACTTTCCTATGGCAATACCATTAAACTTTTCACAGCCGTCCATGTTGGACCCCAGCAAAACCGTCAATTTCTGTTACTCTTTTTTCCCAAAATGCATTTTTCCATCTTGAAAGAAAGAATTGTGTGGAGCAAGATTCTGTAGAAGAATCCACATTAAAAATGCCACTTGGAACATATTGTTTGCATACTTCTTTTATCACTGTATTTTTCTAGTCCAGAACTATCTCTAGATCAACTATCAAGGGATGCTTTTCTCTTGAATTTTTTGAACAATAAGTCATGTCTTATCTTCAGTTTTTTCAATCATCCATTAAAAGCTGCAAAGTTCTCTTCTCTGACTTCAGCAGCAGTTTGAAAAAACCTTTTCCTTCGAAATTAAAGTGGAAATTGGCACATTTTGTATCCTGGCATATTTTTTCCAGATAATTAAAGCTTTTTCAGTTTCTTCATAGGGAAACACATGTTGCCTTTTTTTATTATTATTATTACTATCAGAGTGTACAGTGTTTTGATGATAAAATGCATGATGTTTGAAGTATTCCATGAGCTTTCATAAGCAGCTTTTGACTGATTTCATTTTTCAAACTCCTCAACAATTTTCTTTTTCCAAAAAATGTTAAAATTTTATGCTTTCCTGACATTTTATTGAAAGGTTTGAGTGTTCAGGTTTCTGCTTTCAATCAAAAGAAAACCAGGAATTGATATGTCATGCATTTAACACAGTTAAGATGTTTGAGTATACTATCCTCTATTTAGCATAGTTTTATTAAAGAATCAGAGTTTGTAGTTAGAATAACTACAAAATCTTTATTTAACAAGTTAGAGATTTTGCTTAATTCAGATACAACACAAGTAGAATACAAATCAAAGTTAACAGTCTTTATAAAAAATTTAAATCAAGGTGTTAAAATATAGAATTTACAAGAGATTCATTTATAAGTTTTAAATATTTTCAGACTTACCCGTACTAAGCAATATTATCAGGAATATATTCCGTAAAAGAAGGTAACATACTGAAAAGAATTGAGCACAAATACAATACAATGTTAGCACAAAATCTTTTTAAAACTTCTGCATCTGAACATAAATAAAATCCTCTCCTGCCAATATATATCGTTTGGCACTCGTTTTTTTTTTGGGGGGGGGGGACATTGCCAAGTTTCATTATGCAAAAGTGACACTAATTTATTCTAACAGGAATGATTCAGGAAAACTTTGAGCTTCCTCTGCCAAGAACTGCCCTTCTGTCTATTATCTTCCCACAAATGCCGAAGACACACAGTTGTCCAGTCATTATGTAAATGAGTGGGAGAAGGGAAGGGGACTGAGAATATACGGGGTGTTTATAAAGTCCCGGACCCATTTTGATGTTTAATAACTCATAAAATAATAAAGATGGATTAAAATTAATAACATAAATGGTTAGATAGACTCCAAAAGTTTGATGACCCTTGTCAATAAACTTCCACGTGTGCCCCCTTCGTCGCATGGAGAATATCAAGTCGATATTCAATTTCACGCCAGGTACCGGCAAGCATGTCGGCATCCACAGAGGCTATTGCGGTTGTAATTCTGGCTTTTAGGTCATCCATGTTCGACACTGTCCTTCTGTAAATGTCCTTTACAAATCCCCAAAGGAAAAGCCCAGCGACGTTATATCAGTTGATCTGGGTGGCTAAGGAATTGGACTTCCTCGCACAATCCATCTTCCTGTAAAGTGGTCATTCAAAGAACTACGAATGATGGTACCCCAATGAGATGGTGCACCATCTTGTTGCAAAAAGACATGTGGCTGAAGCTCTTCTAGTTATGGAAATACAAAGTTTTCCAACATGTCTAAGTATACGACTGATGAGACCGTCTTTTCTGTAAAAAAGAAAAGCCCAATGACTCGGTTGTGCATGTCCACACCAGACATTAACCTTTGGGGAATCCCTTTGTTCCTCACGGTATTCATGGGGGGTTTCAAATCCCCACATGCGCACATTATGGCGATTAACAATGCCAGAAAGATGAAAGGATGTTTCGTCTGAAAACATTATGCTCTTCAGAAATTCAGCATCATCCTCTATCCTCCTTAGCATATCTGTTGCAAAGGCCATCCTCCTAGGCCTATAATAATAGGCAATAGTTGCCAAAAACAAAAGAGAGAAAAATGCCATTAATAAGCAGATGATATTTAGATTGGAAAATGAGATTATCTGAAATTAACCACACATACAGACGATATTTACAGAAGTAAAGATATTCAAACCTGAAAAGGAAAATATGTAAGTTATTCCATCAATATATGCCATAAGTTTGTTTATATCTTCATTATTTTATGAGTTATTAAACATCAAAATGGGTTCGGGACTTTATAAACACCCTGTATTATATGTTTCCTTTTTCTGAGGCTGAAATGACACACACTGAGACCCAATGAGAGTGCCATCAGGGCTACCACCGTGTGTATATCTGTAAACTATTCTTATAACTAGAAATAGTTTACAATTAAAAAAAAACTAACAAAATGTGTGGTAGGTGCATACTGGAAAAGTACAAATTTTTTTAAATATTATTTTCTTATTCACTTGGTCAGGACTTTGCAAAATTGATGACTTAACAAGGGTTGACTGTAAGTGGATGTATAAAAAGGAATTTTTAACATTTTTTATTATTCATGTAAGTATCAAAATTTCTTTTTTTAAATAATGATTAGTTTTAATTATCAGAATGGTAGTAATTCTACAGAAATGTTATAATTTCTTTTATATATCTTTAATTAATTTATTTTTAAATAATATTGCAATGCATTCTGAAATAACATCTGAAGTTAGAAAAACATATAAAATGAAGAATGCTTTATTTTTTTTATTGATAATTGGTTATTTCAGATATTTTGCTATTAACACAGTAGACTCAAGAAAATAAGAATTTGTTGCATTTATAAGTTTTTAGAAAAAAATATTTTTTCTCTTTAAGAGAGTTTTTGGTAGTCTTAAATATATCATAGATGTTTTGGCTTTTATTTGCATATTAACAACAAAGCTGCTTGTATGTGAAAATAACCGATACAAAAGTGTTGTAAATCATTTTAGTTTCCATAAAACACTGAAGTAAAAAGTGTGAAAATATCTATAGAAATA
>KK114496.1:23208-36629 GCA_000611955.2 Stegodyphus mimosarum
TATTTAATTTTTACATTTTTATTATTTTTAAGCCATTTTGATTGCAAAATGTATAAATTCTCGAAACAAATAACATTTTTATAATACTTAATGTATTTTATCCTCATGATCATCATATTCTTATTTTAAATT
This sequence comes from Stegodyphus mimosarum, assembly GCA_000611955.2. Lineage (NCBI taxonomy): Eukaryota > Metazoa > Arthropoda > Arachnida > Araneae > Eresidae > Stegodyphus > Stegodyphus mimosarum. Next base: position 23,341 of record KK114496.1, read on the forward strand.
GTTTGTTATTTTAATATATATTCAGTAGACATTTATATTCACTTATTAATATGCCCTTCTGAACTGGGAAAAATTGTTTGGTCATTTAATTTAACCCTCCGAGCATTACGGGTTTAGACCTGAAATTTCGAAGTTCCTCAAAATGTCATGAATAAGTGGTGTTTTCTTGATTTTAATTAAAAAAATTACTCTCTCATTTTGTACCTTGATTTCCTCTCTTCTAATATACATCCAAACCGAAATCAGATACATTAAGAGATAGCAGAAATTTTCATGTGTAATGAACATAGAAGGCAGCCTTCTATACGGAATAATCCGGCCGTAATGCTGAGAGGGTTAAGAAAATTTATTCCTAATGTGCCTAATATATATGAATAGATCTGACGTCTGTGAATAAACATACTAAAAATTTTTGTGATTTGTATGATTTCACTTTGCTGTTTATCTTTAGACCTTCATTGACATGGTATTTAAACAACAGTTGTGTTTAAAAATTCTCTTGTTCATTATGAAATAAGTATGCTGTGTCAAACTCTTCATAGTTTCCCTTTCATTTAAATTACAGCTTCTTAAGAGTAATTCCTTAGCATATTATTTATGCAAACAAAAATGCAATTCTTATTTCTTATGATTACAATAGATTACTCAAGCAACATATACTGGCAACAAATATATTGTTGTGTGCGTACGGGTTCGTAATGGATTGAATGCACAAGTTGTTAAAAAGTTAATAAAATTTATTCTTTTCACAAGAAATAAAACAAAATGCTGAAATATTTCCTCAGAGATATTCATACAATATCTCGCAGCAGTTATATTTAGAACTATTAAAACGTTAAACAGAACTCAAATTCAAAATACAGAGAAACTAATTCTTCACAGTAAATTTGCTACAATCAATAACAGCAACAAGACAGCAAGTAAACAATACAGTTCGCTTAAAACAGTAACAACTGAGCTGAGATGTTTTAATCCAGCTTTTATAAGCTTTTTAATCGAGAATATTCTTGTAAAATCTATTTTCTCGATTTTTCTGGATAGCAAAACAGTACAATTACGAGATATCTATTTATTAAATATTAAATGCACACGCTCTTGTATTTTTACTTTCCCAGCGTAGCTTTCTTTTCAAATATGTCTCATGCTGCATTGCATGAGGAAATAAAACAATTTTAATTGCAATTCTATTAAAATAGCCAAATAAATACAAAATCCGTAACACTATATGACATAGCAACAATATAGCTTAAGCAATCTATGTGTATATATATATAATATAAATACACAAGTGTATTCTTAATGCATGTGACGAAATTTGCATAATACATTTGCAGTAACAAGGAGAAAAATATAACGTCATTACTCTCATTGTCGAAATCTCAATTTACATATAAACCATTTTGTAACATGTTTTAAAAGCTAAATGAATCTGTAGCTTCTATGGCAAGGATTTTCAATGACTTAAATAATTTTAAGAAATGGAAAACATGTTTTCCTTTTGTGAATTGCATAATTTTTCTTGAAAAAATTAGGACAAAATTAAAAATCTAGGCTATTCCACATCCAAAAACTGTTGACTATTTCTCCTTTTTTTTATAACATATTTAAGTTACATATATGCTGGTCACTGGAGATATAAATTTTACTCTACATATTTCCTGATTATTCAAAGCAAATTTCTATATGTTATTGGACAGAAAAAGAAAATACTTTGCTATTAAACATGCATATATAAAAAAGTATTCATTTGGCAGTGGAACATACAGACCATATTATAAAATTGATATGTGTATCGTACTTTGGAAAACTTGCTATAATGAAAATTGCAATCTTTCCAAGATAAAATGAAATATATCACCTTTTCTTATTTTGTTTACAGTGTACTTACTGTCTTACACACGTGTCCAGAACATTTTGTTCAGAGTTCCTAAAGAAATACAAATTTTGCTAAGATCACACATCTATTAAAACAGATATTTTTATCCTCATTACAACTTCATAAATTCCACATTATTCAAATTCAGAGACTTCTTTTAAAGGATGCTTGAAATCTTACCTATCTACTTTCAAAGTTTGACATCAGCTTTTCACTTGTTTATAAAATGGCAGAAAGTTTGAGACAAGTCTGTGACTGAATATCTGTTTTTAAATATTGATTTTTAGGTACTCATTTTAGTTAAAAAATTTTTTAAACAAGTCTTAGCAAGTCCTTTCAAGATTTTTTTTTAATGTGATAACTGGGTTTTGAATTCAGTTGAGTCATAATTTAGCTAGCAAAATATCCATTTTAAGGGATATCAGATCTGCCTGAATGAGAATTGTAACTAGGCTTAATTTTGTTAGGCCATTAGCAATATACATAGTAACAAGAACACCTTTTATTTAGTTCTCTGCTTTTATTTTAATACTTCAATAAAGGAATATATTATATTTTACTGTAATCAGACAATTACTAGACAATAATAAAAACATTACAGCTGATAATGGCTGTATATCTTTATCAGTTCCACTAATTTTGATGTCTGTGTTTCTATAACTAATCAATAGTTTACTGGTGTAGAAATTGATGGTATTAATGAATCGATAATTAAAACTGATCTAACATTATATATGTGAAATAATCAAGAAATCGAAGTATCCCTTGATTTAGATTTTTTGACCTGATTCAGATAAATAATATTTAAAATGTTAAATGAATTTTCTAAATAATTCAAAATTTTTAAGTTATCATAAAAAGAAAAAGCAAGAATTAAGAAAGGCAGTTTGTAATTAATTTTGCAAGGAGTTACAAAAACAATTTTTTGGTGGGGTATTTGTTTTAGTTTCTTCCAGAACCCAAGTGATTTTACACTAGAACTACAAGAAATAAAAGCATGGTTATATATAAATAATAGATCACATTAATATTTTAAAATCACATTACCAATGAAATGTATTAAATGACTGCATATCATAGAAATAAAAATTTAAGTATAGCAAATTTTCTGATGTTACTCATTTAAAATTAAAACTTTGTTATTAATGGCAGCTTTTATAAACAAATTAGGCACCCACAAGTGAAGATATTCTCCAAGATACAGAATATAGCAATTATGTTCCTAACAATTTTTTCATGATAAATACATAGTACTATAAAAGGATTTTGCATTAAAACTGGCTAAACTAAAAAGACTAGACATACATTTCACAAGTATTTTTGTAGAAACAGAACTGTTCAAGTATTTTTATAGAAGATGTATATAATTCAATGATACAGTATTTTCCCTGAAAAAAAGTCAATTTGTTTATTGGTCAATATTTACTGATACTATTTCTTTTGTTTACATTTTAAAATATGTCCTCAACATCCATTAAAATGGATACGATTCCTAGCAAAACTAATCAAAGGCTCTTTGATAATGGCAATTTTTAAACCATGAAGCAAAAACAGAAATTAAGAGAATAAAGTTATCCATTTTATCCCGAGAAGGACATGATATGAAATCTGATGCACATAATGTTACGAATTTTGCATATATGTAAGTAATGTAAGTGAAATTATATGTTAGTTGTAGTATCTGTTATATAATGTAACATGAAAGGCTCAAAAAAGTCAAGCTTTGTTGGAAAAATAAGGTTACAGTGGCAAGTCCTTTTAACACTGAGGTAAATGGCTATCTCACCAAACTTGGCGATACATTACCAGACTTGGTGACATTTTGGTCCAATCTCTATATAGCTGTTACTATATCCGACCCTATGTAAATTTAACTATAGTCTTGTCTGTCTATGCCTTCCAACAACTTTGAGAAATCAAAAGTGATGGAAATTGCTCAGCAAATGGGAGAAAACTAAGAATGGAAACAGCATTTGTTTAGATTAACTCAAAATATTAAGAGATCACTGTGCGAGCTTATGCATTGAGGCTTTTTATATTGTCCACATTCTTAGTAGTCTGAAGCGATAACTACTGATTATGCTTTATCATAATGAAAAGAATTTTAGAAGTAATTTTGTGAAAAGTCCAAAACTGTGAAGTTTTTCTTTTGGAAAAATAAATTTTACCACACTATCATCCTTTCTGTGCACATTCAATCCATTAAAGACATAACAGTTTTTGATGTCTGATGTGGGCTTCAGTGCTGATGACGAATGATTAAGGAGCAATGAAGACAGCCAGTGACTGCCTTTACTGCATTCCAAGAAAAAATTGGAAGAAATCATCAAGTCCATTAAAGAGATGGACGAATCCATCAAGTCAGTTCAAGAAAAAATTGAAGCAAGTCAAGAAGAAATGAAAAATTACAGCCATAATAGAAAATAAATTTGTGGCTGCAGAAGGCAGAATACACATGGTTGAAAATAAAGTTCGAGAAATTGGAAAAAGGAGTAACTGAACAACAATCAGAAAAAGGTTCTGCTGTTGAAAAACAAACTGATGATAGAGTTTCTGCTCCTGTCACCAAGGAAGTTGACAGCTTAAAGAAATCCATAGTCACAGCAGGAAACAATGTACACCTTTCAATACAGTGGTATGTGCACTTTCATCCCGAAAGGGTTAAACTTTTATGGTTTCCAAAACAAGATTTCATCATTTGCCATTATAATCAAAATAATAGTTTTTAATTATTAAATGAAATAAAAAAATGATAGTCTCATCTGAAATTTGCTAAAAATACAAATAAAATTGCTAATTTATTTTTAATGTAATTACATTTTATGATTCTACATGACTGCTGAATAATACTTTATTAATTGCAATGAATGTATTTTCAGTAAATGTCCTTAAACTATATGAATTTATATTCAGCTTATTGATTTTTCTTCAATAAAACATTTTCAGTTGCATATTTTTATACAAATATTTCAAGGACTTTTATATTGAATGTTTATATTAACACATTACCGACCGGCCGTTGATTAATCGACGTTTGCTCCCTAGCGCTTACCGACCGGTCGTCAATTAATCGACTTTTGATCTTTCTGTTAGATTTGGTTAGGTTAGATTGACAAGTAGCAAGCATTTCACATTCTTTATTCAGATAATCGGTGTTTTTTTCAAAAGATCAAAAGTCGATTAATCGACGACCGGTCGGTAATGTGTTAAGAAATGTACTTTAGTTTTAAAAGATTTAAATACTTTTGAGTTACACATCCTGACTTACATGGCATATAGGAAAACATTTCCTATACACATTTATTATATAATTACAGTAGCTTGATTTATTACATAATTACAGTAGCTTGATTTATTACATAATTACAGTAGCTTGAAATGATTCCATATTTTCACACTAACTGCAATAGTACTTTTAAACTTCAGGGATCTTGCAAGCCAATTTTTCTCCATATATAATTTGTTGCAGGTTATGTTTATATATGCATGTATATTTTTAATTATATAAATTAATATTATCTGAAAGTAGAGGAAAAACATGCCAAGTGAAACACAAAATTAGTAACACATGAGTTTGGCTAAGTCAAGATCTCAATTGATTTCAAGGGAAAACAGGTACAGGTTCCTATTCAACAGGAGCAGAGAAATCTGCAAAACTGAAAAGCAGTGGATGTAATAGTCCAATTTAAAGCAAAATGAGAAAGTAGTGTCATCTATTGGCAAAAATGATAACAAAACTCAAAAATTAAATTAATAGAATTTTAAAAGTGTTAGGAAGAACTGGATTGGACTTAAAGTCATTAACTAAAAAGGACTAATCTTTGTGAATGTGGAAAGCTTCAAGAAAATCTATTTCAACCACTGAAGATTTTTGAATGATTTTTGCAGACCCAAAGTCAAAATTATGATTAAACTTCTAACGATGATTAGCTATCAATGATTTGTTAATTTCACCTTTTTGGACATGAAAACTTTAACGCTTTTTCAGTTTAACCGATGTATCTCAAACCACACTGACATGATATGCTATAAATCCACCAAGAATTACAGTGAGAAATGGAATCTTTAAGAGTGGAACCACGATTTTATTGATATTCAAGAAAATAACATAAAAATTGAACTTCTGAAGAATCTGTGCAATTTTATAACTGACAGAAGGATAAAATGGAAGCACAGCAAGGTTATTACTGTTATTTCTAATAGTTGAATGTCTATATTTAATCTCTGCTAGAAGTCAGACTCGTATAGCTATTATCATCATCATAGCTGTGGTGTTAATGTGTATATAGCTGTAAAAGAAACAAATGGAAGCAGGAATACATTAGAGTGTGAGATTCAAGTCCTGGCCAGTATCTACTATATAACAATGCAAGTGCCTGCCAACAGATATAATGCTAAGTGCATTCAATACACATGACACAGCAGCATTATCATGATCAAGATATCATCTGTCTACCTCATCTTGTTCTTTTTCATATGTGACTCATTCATTGTTCATACTGAACAATGTTCATAAATTCTGTTAAGTCAATGGAAAGACCCATTAAATGTTATTTTATTCACTTACAACCACTGTTCTTCATGCTGCACATCTTAACACCCAACACTACAGATCATTATGGCACAGATCACAATCTGAAAAACTATGTATTATGATAAAATTTAATATTATAAAGATCAACAATAAATAACATATGATTAATATAAAATTTTCAAAGTATGCTCAGTTATGATTCAGCATTATCTGTAAATATTTAATTATAATTGCAAATTATGAAAAGTAGTAAAACTAACATACAAATAATCCATATACATATATACAAATATAGCCCAAACATAGTTTAGCCAAATTTTTATTTTTTTCTAATAAATATCCATTACATTATTATACACATTATCAACTGTTGGTATTTTATTCAAATCAACTATAATATTATTAATGACAGTTTTTTGATGATTACTTGGAGTAACTTTAACCTTAGGTATATAACCCACATATGCTTCTTCTATATCACAACCTTCTTTAATAAGGCATTTTTTTACTTCATGTAGAGCAGATGGATTACAGTAAAACTGAAATGAAAAAGAGTATATTAACTATACAGTTCTTCCAAAAGAATTTACAGCACAGCAGAAGATCAAAAATCCACTGATCTAATATTTTAGCAACCATCAACAAAAGAATGGAGATGGCTCTGATGATTTTTAGATGTTACTGATAACAGCTTTCCTTATTCAGTATTGAAGCAACTTAACTTTTCTAATTACTGCTTTTATAACTGTAACCAAATAAACATTTTGCCCCAAATCACTAAATTGGTATCCATGACTACAGATTGTTTTAATTACAAGTAAAATGGCACTGGCAGGAATTTTGGATCTCCTTAATTAATAAAGAAACATGCAAAATTTTGATAGAGGAACCAAGATAAATTATGATTTGGCAACTGCCAAATGATAAAATATCTCCCATTAAATTCTTTCATGAGAAAGAAATTATAGATATTGAAAGATTTTTCAGATAACCAGAAGATGAAATTATGTTTCAGTGCTAATGCAGTTCTGAAACTGTATTGTAACCAATGAGATAATGCTGAGAAGAAAAGACTGCATATCTAAAATTGGCTTGATAGAACTGTTCATTTCACAAAATTCTAAACTCATCATTTTTCTGTAACAATCAAAAAACGAATTTAGAACAATAAACTGCAACCAAACAGATAATGCAGTGACAAGAAAGGATTGCAAAACTGGTTCATTGGGATTATTTAGTTCTTTAAATCCTGAAATATTTTCTCAGGTATTCATTTACAACTATATTTTTAAGTAGCCATTCATCTTGATTTTATCGTTAGAGTTACCATTACTATTTCAAGTTAAATTTTGTGCCAACATTAACTCTGTCTCATTTGCAGAAGAAGGGTCTCAAGCACAAACAGCCCTAAAGTTTAAAGCAAACTACTGTAAACAGATATTTGAAAGATGTAAAAAGAATTCCTAGATGCTGTTTATTTCCCTTTTTATACAAAATTATAATATATTTGGTACATATTCCTCTAAAAAAGTAAAGACGAATTTAATTGCTTTCAAATGCTTTTCATGAATTGTTATTATTCATCTAAATATACTGATGAAACTTCAGAATTAGGGCTTCATGCATGGAATTTTCATTTATGATTCGAAATCTATGAAACTGCAAAACCTACATACTCTCAAATCCCGAGCTATATGAATTTTTTATCTTCTACTGCAAATGCAGTTGTTCAATACAAAATTATGCAAGACAAATTTAAAAAGTAGCTGCAAAATGAAATTGTTTCTTGTTATTCAGTTTTAAAAAATACATGTTTCAAAGTAAAATCCCCAATAATATTAGGACAATGCATAGCAGCATGAAAATACCAGGATATACAGAGGGGTCAGAGATAATAAAGGCTAAAAATTAAAAACTGGGAGAATTTCCTGTTATGGCATATAGATTTGAAATATAAATAGTAAAAGCTCTACTATCCAGAACACTCAGAAATTGCCAGGTATGTGAAAATTCTACATAGTTGAGGGTATAAAAAATGCAATTCTTAGCAGAAAGCCAAATGAATGGATGAAAAAAAATTGGTCTAAAATTACAAATACTTATTTGCTATCAGCTTGAATATTAAAAGCTTAATTTTAAATTATGCAAAATAAAAATAAAATTAAAAAAAAAAAAAACTGCAGCCAATGCAGTTTCAAATATCCACAGTAAAAATTTCAATGTGCTGAAAATATCGCTCTTAGAATAATACTCTCAGCAAACATTTGTTCCCATTAATCCACTAATGGTAGCCAACATATTCATATGAAAATAAAACATCTTATTCACAATTCTCTCAACCTTAAAGTTGATAGACAACCTGGGGCAAGTTCCAAATTTTGATACAGTCATGTAACTGATCTGACACAGTCATGTAACTGATTCATATTTTTAAGAAGAAGTTTATTACCTTCTCCTCCTCCACCATTGTATCCATCATATTGTTCTAAGAATTCATCCTTCAAGTTAGACGCCTCTCACAGAAGAAAAGTTTTAGACGTTAAAAATGAGATTCCAACTAGTAGCCCCACATCTACTTTTTGATTGCTTTAGAAATCCATTATTTATTTAATTTTTCATTTAAAATATTTTTTCATATCCTAAAAAAAAAAAAAAAAAATATTCCAGTTCTTTCTGGTTAATGGAATCCTGGATATTCAGGGTTTTAATGATATACAAATTGTGTTCTCACCTTTATAAAAATAGTGAGTTAGACTAGTGTATTAGGAAAAAACATCTAAGAGATGCTTCCATGGGAGAATTTTTAAGAGAAATCACTGAAGTAATTGCAGTTCTTTTATGTTTACATTACATATGAAAAAAGTATTGACTACTTACACCAGTTCCTATTTTCTCTTCAAATTAAAATTACATGCAACTACTATTTCTAACATTTGACATGATTGATTCTACAGCTGCTCCTAAATATTATAGAATTTATTACTTAATTTATGTATATAATTTTTTCAAACAATGCGAAAAACTGATACGAAGCTAAACTGAATGAATAAACTAAAAAGTCATTTAAAAAAAAAAAAAAAACTTGTCCTCAGAATGTGAGCTTTCAATAGTTTTGGTATGTGCTAAGGCACCATAAGTGAACAGAATATTAAACATTACACAAAGTAAGAATAAGAAAGCCATTTACTAATCCCAATCTTGGAAAACCATTCATGCTCTTCTGAAAAGTCACAATTATTAATTAAATATCCAATTTCAATTAACGTAGTGATTCTTAAGAATCAAGGATTTTTATAACACATTTAATGCAAAAAAGGAAGGGGAAAAAACAGTAAAAAATTAATACATAAATAAAATATGAAATCCCCCCAATAAGAAGCTAAAATACATTAATATTATTTTTTTCTCACCGAAATAAAGTTAATAATTTTATTTGATATTGTATTTATTTAATAATATAAAACAACAAATAAGATATATTACAAGTTAGCAATTTTTTTATGTGCTCTATAATAAATAAAAATCTTACTTTAAACAGTACAAGGCAATACCATACAGCATTAACATTCTGGTAAAAATTCTGGATGCAATTCTATTGCTCCAGAGTTCAAAATGATATCAAATTATCATAAAGTACCATTTTTTATTTTTGGTTGCCTATTATATATTTATAAATGAAAAATAAACAATACAACAAAATAAAATACTTTTGAAGAAAAAAAAATTTTTTTAATAAATTCAAATCATTTCATTAAAAATTGCTATCTGATTAAAATTACCTTCCAACATTCAAATCCTTCTTCATCTATTTCTTTTACAGTTTCAGCATGATTTTTTAATGCAAATGCATTTGCCTCCTCTATGTTAGAAAATGGAGATCCGGAACCAACCTTAACAGATAATATTCCTTTATGATCAAAAAAGAGAGGCCATTTCACTTCCCCCTGAATCAGAGTACCACTACAAAAGGTAAAATTGAGTATTCTCATTAACAAGAACAACAACAAAAAAAAAAAAAAAAAAAAAAAAATATTCAAAAAAAAAAAAAAAAAAAAAAAAAAAAAAAAAAAAAAAAAAAAAACTGCTCCTTACATAAATATAAAAAATGATTTGCTACTGTATAAAGTGAAATTAAATTGTCAATAACAAGAAGAAGCTTAATCTGATTCATTGGGAATATTTTATAAAGATATAAAAGTTGCCCCATTTTGCAAAAGTATAGTATTCTGGAGAAAGCTCTTGTAATTGAAAATAATATAAGAGAAAAGAAGCAGTTATCAATTTTAATAGTATATATCTTTGAATGTTCCTAAACCTTCAAAAACAGCCATGAAATCATGCCAAACTGCTCTTAACATCTAAAATAACATAAAAACAAATAATGATATAATAAGTACACAATCCTCATAATAAAAATAACACTGGTGCAATGTAGTTTCTACCTCAAAATTGAAAACAGAATAAGGACACTATAAGACTTGTGGTGATGCCAATGCCAACGGAGTTTTGAGCTATAAAAGAGATGCAATGCTTACAGTACAGGAGAAAAGCTCCAAGATTAGTTAGTAACATCTTATGATCATTTGCAGCCATAAGATTGCATTTATAGTTTTGACATCAGTCTGACCATAGCCAAAGCTTATGGTGCTCTTTCTGTAGCAAAAGGCTTGAAATGACATAAATAATTCGGCTGAGATTCGTATTTCTTTTTTCTTACTCCACAACAATCAAAATGTCTATCATAAACTGCCTTAAACTCATATATTATATAACAGTCATACCTTTTAGTTATCAATGTACAGAAACCGTACTTTCACTCTTTACCTTTTTTCATAAACACATAACTATCAACCTTGAAACCTGAACAACTGGGAGGCATTCAAGTTGTGAGGTAATGCAATATCAAGAGAATGTCAAATTGATTTAAATTCACTTTATAATGCATGCTTCAAGTTATCCAAGAATTTATAATGTGATTCTAATATAAAATACATTAATATTTTATTAGTATAAATTTTATGTTTCTTGACTAATCTTACTTCATTTTAAATTATCTTAAACTTTTATACTCACAAAATCCTGAGCAGGGAAGAAAAACTTTCATTTATCAAAGTACTTTTAAATATTATGAAAATAAATTCCTAATGCCAAACAATAAAATTAATTACTTGACAACTAACTCCAAATTTAAAATGCTGTACAGATGAATGCAGTCCCCCCTAAAAAAACTCCATTTTGTATAAGTTAATTTACAATCCCTTTGTTTTGTTCTGAGTACATACACAGATTAAAGATAGGGAACCTGTTTTCACTTTCTTCTTCCTCTCATGCTTTGTGTGGTCAAATCAGTCATTCAGGTTTGTTCTGTAGTTTGGTGAGTAAAAAGATGAAGCTACACCGGTAGCAGTAAAATAACACACTAAAAATGTAGGTACTCATTGTATTAATGTATGATGTAGTTCGGCAAATTTTACAGAAGAAAGAAATTGATGACTTTTAATTGCAAAAATTTATTTTTTATATACAAAAATATTACTACAAATTCATTTTAAATAAATATTTATAACAAAAAGCAATCAATAAATTTACTTACAAGCGGACTTTTGTTTCTTTTGCTCTAGAGTAAATTTTGTGGCAATCACTTTTAGAAGAGATTTAAAGCAATTTTCTTTAGAAATTTTATGAGAAAATGCTATACTCTTGTGACTATATCATGATTCATATATATTATGACCTGCCCATAAAAACAATTGCAATTTAGAAAAAAAAAAAAAAAAAAAACTGAAAGCTTTCATATACTACGACTGACTGAGGGGGATTTTTTTAACGTTTTGTGGGTTACCTATAAATTGCATGCTGGAGATAAAAATGCTTTTTTCCCGTACAGTGTTGCTATTGCTCCCTTTAAAATTGTCGAGTTTCTTAATCAAAAACTCATAAATGCTTCACAAAATATGAAACAGATATTAACAAATTCCAAATTTGGGGTTCCAGATGCCTATATTCGGGTTGAAATGTATATTATTCAAAATTTGATGGGTCTAAGTACCGTTGTTTTATCACAATGCTAGAAACATACATTTATGCATATTCTTCATTATTTAATTTCTTTAAACATAATACAGGGTGATAATATTTGATGGAAACAACTTCAAAAGTTATTCGCCATTTATAGTGAATCGACGCAAAATGCCAAAACAAAATTAATAGCCCTTATGGGCTAATGCTCCTTTGGGCTAAAAAGAGAGAGAAAAAAGGAAAGAAAAAGAAAAGGAGCATATGAAAATGGTGATATGTTTGTTGTTAAAAATTAAGAACTATCATGTGCACGGTTGTCTGAAGATTTGTTTTGTGCATAGTTGCCAGTGCACAGTTATCCATTCTGAAACTTTGGCCATTTCTTCTAAGATCGTTATGATAAAATTTGACTACTAAAATAAAAACCAGAAGATTCAGTGAGCTACTGGAAATTGTGATGAAAAAACCAGGAGAAGTGGCAATTATGGAAAAACGAAAATCTTCTTTAGAGTTTTTTTTTGGGGGGGAGAGGGCTAACAGGAGGGGGACAAACTAAAAAAAAAAAAAAAAAAAAACAGATCTTTCATGAAGCAATATTTTATAGAGTAGACAATACCTTTATTATTAAAAAGAATATAAATGAACTGCATTTTGTATTCTAAAAACTGAAATAAACTTATGAAAAAAATTCTTCCACTTATAAACTTACACTTAAAATAAAACAGAAAGAACTATACTATTTTTTAATTAACTAAAGTTACCATACTTTAATCTAACTAAAGTTTAACTAAAGTTATCATACTTTAATTAACTAAAGTTTATGTGCTAAGAAAAAATAATCATTTTTTTTTTTTTTTTTTT
>KK114496.1:47329-64606 GCA_000611955.2 Stegodyphus mimosarum
ATGGTGATAAATACCTACAATCTTTTTAACAGAATGGTGTCACAGAGCAAGATATTCCGACTCTATATAATTAAAAAAAAAAACGGTAAAAGTTTACAATTGGGTGCTCCTTGTATTTTGGCGATTCTGTTTTGACGCCAAGATCGGCACCAATAAGACACAATTTCAAGATGGCCGCTACACAAAACCAAAACAAGAAGTCAAAGAATTTCACAAACTCCGTGTCCATGTACACATCGACCTATTTTCACTTAAAAAACATCAGAGAATTGCACAAAGTAGTCATTGCACATTGCCTTGACTTTCTCCATGTGCACATCGATTTATTTTTAATTAAATAAATCAAGAAGCTAAAGCCATGTTAAAACTCTCATAGTAACCAGAAATGCGGTTTCATCGCCAAAACTGAACAAAATTTTTCGCCAATCGAAAGGGCACCCAATTCTACACTAGAGCCAAAACAATTATCTCGAGAGACTTTATAACAACAAAAAGGTCAGAAGATTTTTTTTAAAGAAAAGTTCAGAAAAGAAAAGTGTCATGTGAATTTTGCCGAGAAAATTGTATATGTTTAAATATTCTGAACACATAAAAAAAATTCTTACCATGAAAAAATATAAAAGAAGATGAATTAATTAAAAAATAATTAGTAGCTTTTTGTTTTTGTAAGAAGTGTTTTGGAAACTATTTTACAGCATTAACCTTATTTATTTTTCAGAATCAAAATATTCCCATGTTGCCAAAAATGGGAAGTATTGTCAAATTAAAATGTAACAGGTAAAAATAAAAATATTTTATTTTAATATTATTTCTTAAATATAACTTAAAAATATTATCATTATTTTCATGATATTTTTCTGTTATGCTTATAATAAATAAATAAAATTGGCAAAAAGTTTGCAAATCTCTGAACTAAAAATTTAATACAGAAATTGGTCTAGAACAACCAAAATGTTGGTAAGCCTTCAAATTTAGCACAATATAACAAAAGAATTCATATTCCAAAAAAGAGAAAAGCTGTTTTTGATGTAATGTTTTAAAACACTTCATCTGGGGGGGGGGGACTATTTATGTTTCAATTAAGGTTGGAATTTGAGTATTGCATTGTTTATATTAGAAGTAAGAAAAAAATTCAGCAGTACTTAATTTTCACAACCCCTGTTTTCAAAACACTGCCAAGATTATCACTAAGTTTAAAATATTTGCATATAGTTTTTACCAGCTATATCCCCACAACTGTGTTTAATATGACATCAAAAAGCCTATCTTTCCCATAGGATTTCTGCCACATAAATTTCAAAAGATAGGACTCTAGATGATGTTGAGGTGTACCCCCTTCACTTCTTGTTTCACCATTTGACAGAGCTCCAAAATCTTTTTAAATTTTGACTGTGAGCACCCACTATTGGATAAAAAAATTAAATGTATGATTCACAGCTAAGTGGCTCTACCCAGACTTTTCAAGGCTGAATATATTGTCGATCCTTCCGTTGTCTACAACCAGTATTATCAGCCTATTTGCTTTTTGATTTGGAACCTGAACAAGAAAGCATTCTCCACTTTCATGGCATAACCAGCCGAATATCCACCTGTTTGGGAAGTACCCTGTAGCATAGTTTTTCACTGCATGAACAAACTTTTGATATATGCTCATCTGTTTATCACACCACTTAAGCGACATTAGTTCCTTTGCCCTGCAAATGAACTGCAGTGCTGTTAAGAATGGTATTCTGAAACCACTAAACCAGTTGTCAGATTGAATGCTCCTTTTTTTGATTGAAAGTTTTCGCATTGCACCTCTACATACTTTTGTCTACATATAATTTCATTTTGTGACCATTTGTGCATATTCGATTGCGAGGTGACATATTTTTCAGGAAACGCTATGTAACATCTTCCTCACTCCTCGGTAAATTAAAAAATTGTCAACAATTTTTTAGAAAGTTTAAATTAAAAATAGACTACTATGATACTATGCTGCTCATCAAATTCAGCAAACAGAAGTTGAAAATAAGAGAAAATACTGTTTTTTGCATAGTTTAAATTGAATAAACGACTATTACGATATCTCGCAGTTTGTCAAATTCATAATTAAAAGATAAAGTACCGTTTTTTATAAAAATGTTTAGTGAAAAAAGGCTATTATGATTTCATGCAGTTTATATAATTTGGTGGTTTATTATATGGGCCATGAAAATCAAGTAGTACCAAAGAGTTAAACAATATCTATTGAATGCATACATGTCTGTAAACTGACAGAAAATATCCCTCCAAAATGCTAATTCATATCCCAAGCAGCAATTGTAAAAAAAAAAAAAAATGTCAGATGAATAAAGTTAAGGAACTTTTGCCAATTCTGGCTGAAATTAAGGATTTTTAAGAACCAAAAATCCTTAAAAAAAAAAAAAAAACCTAAGGATTCTTAACCTTGAATTTTTTCTTTGTATAAGGTGGCCAAGAAATGTTCGAAAAGAGTACGGAAGAATATATGGACAGAGTAATGCAAAGATGCTCACACAAGAGACTCCATTGTAGAAATCAACTAAATTGTCAAACTAGCTACAGAGATGTACAGCATATTAAAGAATTATTGCAAGTTACAACTGGTAAAAATCTTTCCACCAATGCTCTTAAAGAATTAGTAGAACAAGCACGTGAAGATGAGGAGCAAAAGGAACTTCGAAGAAATTTTCTAAAAAACAGTTTAACCACTAGAATGGGAATTATTGACTAGTTTACACAAAATGATTAAAATTTTGATAGACATTTAAAGACAAGACAAAATGTCATTGATGTGATGGCTTGGCATTGGCAACTACTTGCTGAAGAGAACAGGAAAAGTAAAACAACATTAGACGACTTCTTCACAACTTTTTGTCATACAACAGCAAATGACTTTTATCATACATTCAGAGCCCAAAAGATGACAAATGATAGAGAACCTTTTTCACTACAATGTAACTTCTTTAATTGAACTTTTTAAATTTTTTTTTTGAATTTCTTATTTTCCATGAATAAAAATCAATATTAGCAATAAATAAGTCTATACTTAATGTAATAAAAAGTTTTTAACAATAAAAGTTATACAAAATTAAACAACAACAACAACAAAAATGAGTGATCAATTTTTCTTATTCTCTGTTCTGTTTCACATATCTTTACTTTTATATATTCAGATGATCTCATTTAACGCTGGAACTTATTCGAACGTATTTTCCTTGCTAAGTGAAGTCTTACTGCAACATATTAGGATTATTTTGGTTATAGCAAAGTGCATGAGGGCTATCAGCCTAAGACAAAGCATACTATATACAAATGATTTTAAGAGAACATAATAAAAAAGTCTGAGGATACCTCTCATTAAGCTATGAAAAATATTAATATTCCCCCATTCTTTCAGTTTCAACTTGAAGAAGAGAATTTAAAATATTCCCACAAATTGGTTTGAAAATGCTTTTAATTAGATGCTAATAAAAGCTGTCAAGGATGCATGCAATCCTGTCAAAGATTAATATCTTGGCTCACTAACATAATTTTGAAGACAGCAGAAGGCAGTCAGTCAAAACTTTCTGCTCTTTGACTGACAAATTAAACATATTAGTTTTAATTATGGCTAGACTGCAGATTAGGTTAGATAATTATTTATACAGAACATTACAATAAAATGAGATTACAAAAATAATTTTTTTAAAGAATGATGAGAAAAGAATAAGTTTCTAATTTAGAGATTTTAAAACAGGTAAGAATTTCGTAAGTTGTTTTTCTTGTGTAGCTTCAGAACATTACAAAATATACAAGACTACAATAAAAAAAAATAATAATTTAGGGCAAATTTTACATACATTTTTCATAAATTATAAAAACAAATACAAGATTTTAAAAAACATAAATGAATATTTTAATTACATAATACAAGAAAGATCACCTCTTACTCTTGCTTTTATAAGCCTCAAGTATTTAAAACAAGTGAATGCTCGAGCAACATCGGAATTATTACTTAATTTCCGATCAACAATCCACAGAAATTGATTATGCTTTTGAGGAACACTTAAAACACTTTTTAAATGAGATACTCCATATAACATTTTCGTACCAGATATACCTCTTCGTCTTACAATGTTTAAATGCAAAAAATTCTTTAATAACTTTATACTATTCATTTTAACTTAAATACATCAACATGCCCAACTAAAAGCTTTTAAATGTTAGCAAAATCCAAAGGCTGTGTTGCCAGATTTTTAAAAGATTATTTTGTTGCTCATCTTTCTTACTTCTGTTTTTCTTCATGAAATATGTCATAAATTTTCATAAATTCAATCATAAATTTCTCGTTAGAATTCCTAGGTAGGACGCCTACGAGACCAAGCAATAGACTTAATGCAGTCTTTTTTTTCCCGTCCCTTAACTGATGTGTTAGCAGTTTCGCTTCCTTATATAAAACTTCAGCATGATTTTTAAATGTAGTTACAGAGGAATATTTATGTGTTTGGTATTTGTAATATTACAGATAGCATGTCTAAGACTGCAAATATCAGACTTGTGCTTCTTATCAAATGAAATCTATCTTCTAAAGTTGATCATGATGTCGAAATAACAGTGGAAAATTTATTATACGAAATGTTTAGTTGTTCGAATATGGCATCGTAACATTGTGTGTCATTCGAGAAGTGTCATCTGTTTTCTGTTGAGTATGATAGTCGGTATTAAAAATAATTTCCGATACATCTTTCAGAGGATGATCAGATTAATAATAGGTCATGGCTGAAAGAAAATTTACCCGTAGCCTTAATAAACCCGGATCGGCGGCACAAGTCCGAGAAACTGTTTCTCAGGCGGTCCGCGAAAGTACTATAATAGTAAGTATACATCCTGGTCCATTTAAATTACATTGAAATTTATTGGAAATTTGTTTACATTTGGAGTACAGTTATCTTTTAGATCGTGGAGAGTTACTCTTGTTTTATTGTTTTAATTCCTTTCAACGTGAACTTTTCTGTTTTAATTTATATATAAAATGTTTTTATGATAAATAAATCGATATATTAAATCAGTGAGTTAGCAAGTTTATTATTATTTTAATTTAGATTTCATTTTTAAAATAATTTTAATAGTGTGTATGTTGATTAGAGTAGCCCAAAGCTATAAATATATTTTATAAATATAAGTGACCTGAAAGATTTGCTGTGTTATTTCTGGAAAATCATATTATGCTGTAATACTCTGCAAATGTAATCATAAGTGTAGGAACACGTTATATGTGAATGATTGAATGAAAAAATTATAAGGAGTTAAATTATGGGACATATGTAACACTTTACACGGAGGAAATCATTAGTGCTACTTAAATGTAATTTGGTGGTGGATTAACATCCAATATATAGACCTGAAACTGAAAAATATTTAATTTATAACCATAAATGCCGCTCAAAACGCAGCGAAATTAATTAAGAAAGATAAAATATGTATAATTAATATAAACCAGTAGTGGCAAACTATCCAAAGGAAGGAACAACTGGAAACAGTTGAAGCAAATATGTGGAAAATGAAATTGAAATAAAAGTAAAGGTAATACAAAAAAAACCTGTTAATATAAAATTAAAAGCATGTAAAAAATTTAAGAAATTTTAAAAGGCAATCATCAAGATGTTGCTTGTTTCATGATCAGATGAAATAATGAGCGTAATACATAAAAAATCTGATGTGGACACCACATAACTTCCTTGTATGGCCTATTAAATTGCATACATTTGCTGTTTTTTCATTTTCTCAAATTATTCTAACTTACTTAACTGATCCCTCAAGGCAAGTTGATGATGACATCAGAAACTGCAAATTTTGGAAATAAATATCTTGGTCAATTTTTATCTTATGAGTCAAACTTCTTTATATTTTTTTACAACAAATATAAAACTTTCCCAAATAACGTAAGATTTGTTATTACAAATTAGTGCTTTGTAATGGAAATAAGTTATCTCAGTATATTGTAGGCAAGATTATTAGTGTTCAAAATCTGATAACTTATAAGTTTTTATAATCAGCAATGTTGTACAGGGGCTTTCAAATATTGTAGTATATATTAATCAAGCCTCTATCTATCAAAGTCCCTATTAACTGAGCCAACAAACAATTTTAAAAGAATCAGCTGCAGAAATGCAGTAACATTAGAAACAGTTCTGTGGAAATCAGTAACACTTGCAGATTTCATTGGGGAATGACATTTTGGCCGTTCTTTATCAGTATTGGGTAGTTTGATGATTTTCCTATTCTGCATCACAGTAAAATATATACTTCGCATGTATTGGAAATGAAAGCAGTGCTAGCTGAAAATTTTTTGACATGTTAAAAAAGTAAAGTGGAATAGATAAATTTTGGAATGGTTAAAAATCGAGCAATTTTCAAGTTTTGAGTGATGATGAAATAATTCATAGATCTATAGCACAATGAAGATTGCTGTGATGCTGAGGGTGATTATGAAACAAAAAATGTGAAAATTAGTCATGCCAAAGACTTGGTTTTAATGTATTTTGATTATGACAAAATATCTAAGGACTCTCTGCCTAAAGAAAGGATTGTCTTCTTTGTCTTTTTAAGGAAAATTGCCTCATACACTATATGGCAAAACCGTGAAAACTTCAATGCAGCCTGCCCATTTCTCAGAATTTGAACCTGTGTTAAAATATCATTCAGCAGTTTTATCTCTTGTTCACTATCATAATTTAGGATTTGCCAACAGGTGAACAAGTTGCCTATAGGCTGAAAGATAATGCTGAATGAACACATTATGAAATTTAAGTTTGAATATTTTTTGTATTTAAAAATTATACTGAAGATCTCCTATTCCTTTAATTGTTTGATGATTGAAGCATTTTCATCACAATAGAAGAGTTATATTGTCTTTGCTGAGTATTTTTTTATATATTCCATTAATCAGAATATAGTAGCTGGCTATAAATTATGTGAAGCATTTAAAAAATTATATGCACACATCTCTTACCCTTACAATGCTCCTCACTGCAGATTTTATATTAAAATATTTCAAGAATTTTTGGATGGTCTGCAGTATTGATGGAAGGTTTTTTTATGGTCTTCTGTAAAAAACGAATACTTTATATGTATCTACATTTTAGTGGGTGCAAATTCCAGTATCCATTAGCAAAATGATCAATATGCAGTTTTGGGAGGAGAATAAAATGGAGTTATCATTTACTAATCTTTAATTTTGGTAAGATTTATGGTAATACACTGAACAAAATAATAAGCTACACCAAATCAGAAAGTTAAAGAATCCATGTACACATCGACCTATTTTCACTTAAAAAAACATCAGAGAATTGCATAAAATATGCCTTACGCACTGCCTTGAGTTTGTCTATGTACACATCGGTATATTTTCACTTAAAAAATCAAAGGAGCACACAATTCTACAGTACAGGCAAACAGAAAATATATAATCTCAGTAAACTGTATTTTAAACCAAACAATAATATAACATAAAAAAGGAAAAACATATTATACATTTAAGCACTACAAAAAGCAAGTATACACTTACCCTATTTAGAAGTTACTTCGTCTTCAGTCTGTGGCACACAAAATTCCTTAACAGCATCCAAAAACTTCCTAAAATTATCTGAACTTGAATCTATATATCAGCGTCACCACTTTAATTCACAAAAATAAGAGTAAAAAATATCCTGCATGGTTCCTGACTGTCGATGACATTTTCCCGGAAATCTCTTTTCACAACACTCAACATACCTTCAATATTATTTATATGAGCTCCTGTTTTCCTGTTTCTGGATCTTTAAACGTCAATGCATGATTCACGGAAAGGTGAACAAATCCTTTATCAGAAAGACAATTGTAGGACTTCCAACAGTTAGATACACAGTCCAGTCACATTAATGTGACCATCTGTCAAAAGCCAGAATAACCACCTTTCGCAGAGCGGACTGCTGCGAGACGTGCAGGAAGAGAGTCACATAGGTCCCTGAAGGTGTTCTCTGGGATGTTGAGCCATGCCGACTCTAATGCCGTGGCCAGCTGCGCTAGATTACGCGGTTGAGGATCCATGGCGCGAACAACTCGATCGAGATGGTTCCACAGATGCTCGATTGGGTTTAAGTCAGGTGAGTTTGCTGGCCAGGGGAGGACGGTAAACTCATCCTGGTGCTCTTCGAACCACGCACGTACACTGGCAGCTGTATGGCACCTCGCATTGTCCTGCTGGAAGATGCCATCATCCTGAGGAAAAACAATGCGCATGTAGGGGTGAACATGGTCCGCAAGGACAGATGCGTACTTGTATTGATCCATTGTGCCTTCCACAATGATCAGTGAACCTAGAGAATGCCAGGAAAACATTCCCCAGACCATAATGCTCCCGCCTCCAGCTTGGACCGTTCCGGCAATGGTTGCAGGGTGGTTCCTTTCAGAGGTTTCACGCCTTATACGCCAACGTCCATCTGTCCGATGGAGCATAAAACGCGATTCATCCGAAAACGCAACCTGTCGCCACTCAGTGGACGTCCAGCTGCTGTACTGGCGTGCAAATTCTAGCCTTCGCCGTCGATGAACAGCAGTCAGCATAGGTGCACGAACCAGGCGTCTGCTTCGGAGGCCCAGACGCAGCAATGTTCGCTGAATAGTACTTTGGGAGACACTTTTGGTAGCCCCTTGGTTCATTTTGGTGGTCAGTTGCTCAACGGTAGCCCGTCTATCTGCCCGAACGCATCTCCGCAACCGTCGTTCGCCTCTGTCATCTATGGCCCGTGGTGCACCACATTTGCCACGTCGCTGATTTTGGACAGTCCCATTTTGCCATGCACGGTACACTTTTACCACGGCGGCACGCGAACAGTTCACAAACTCAGCCGTTTCGGAAATGCTTCCACCCTTGGCCCGAAAGCCAATGATCATGCCCTTTTGGAAGTCGGATAAATCGCTTTGTTTCTGCATTACGCCAACGATTGAAATGTTTTCCGAAGCCCTCACACACCCTTTATATACGCTCAACTGCACTGTGCTGCCACCTGCCTTCTGTGATTGGTTATTTAACTCTCACATGGAAAGTACGTGGTGGTCACATTAATGTGACTGGACTGTGTATAATAGTTGTACCTGGTAAAATATTTCGTTCAATTACATCTAATAAAGTTTCTTTCCTTCTATTGTCAACCACATCAGAAAAACACCTTCTCATCCTGTTCCACCAAACACCCACTTGCCCGCCACTCATTTACCTCTATTATACTTCCGTTTCCCAAATTTGCGTTCATCTATTTCAATAAAAATTCCCGCACCCCCAATCTTTTCACCTTTCCGAAGACAAATATCCAGGCATACATCCCTACAAAAATTTTTCCAATCCGTTATTTTTTTATCATTATTAATATTCAATTCTGTCTTGGTAATTTTCAAATTTGCTTCGTATACCCAAAGCCATGTAAAAATCAAAATATCAATCATACTCAATTGACTTTTTTCAAACCAGGTACCCTTTCTGATCGAACGCTTCACATAGTGACCATCTGAACTTTTCTTCCTACAAACCCATTCAAATCCATCTAAACGATTTTTATGTTCAACTAAACGCATATCATTCCTACATACGGGACACTTATAATGGTTACTAAGTAAACCTTCATTTACACACCAGTCAATTAACACTTTTTCCCTTTTCATTCCAAATTGTACAGAAACTTCAAATTAATCTTACTACATTCAGCCATTCTACCATCTAAACAATGAAAGAAGCAATATACTTCCCAACCAACACACAACATAAAACACATACAAAACATCCCATCATTCCCAATTTCCCGGAATAATGCAAATGATTACATCATACTAAGGTGGTCAGAGTGAGCAAATGATTACATCATACTAGAGTGGTGATTCAACTAGTCCGGTTACCATAAATGAAACAACACGTTGGCGATAAACAAAACAACAACTTGGCAATAAATAAAACAGCAACTATGCCTTAATACAAGGGGTACCTTAAAATCTATTCTAACCATTCTTTTTTTCCTTCTTTTGTACTGTAGCAAAAGAAAGCCAGTATGTACAGTATTCCACACCAAATAAGCATGGGTCTTCAGGCATCACTTACTAGATAAAGTCAGCCAAAAAGGAAAATTTGCTTCATTAGCAGGCAGACATTTAAAGGCAGTATTGATAGACAGGATGATTCAGTATTAGGTACTTTGGTATTATCGCAGCAACCTTAGTAGAAATCACCAAATTTTCAGAAGTAACTAAACTGCAGCAACTATGTGCATAGCATTTCTTCATGTAACCATAATTAAAAGTTTGAATAACATACCATTTTTTTGCATGATCTTTTGGTTGTATTGGAAGCTTTAAAGGAAACTTGTAGTGTTTTTGGTCTTATGCTGAATTTTGAAATATGTACTTCTGAGATTTGCCTGTAAACGAAGAAAGTTCTGAGAAATTTTTGCAGGAATATAATATTTTGCCACAAAGGTGGTAATGTTGAGATTTGCATTTGATGATGTTGTATTTTGAAAAAACCTTTTTGGAAACGCAATATGAAAAAGTCTAACATACACATCAGCACTCGAAGTGGTAATTCGAGACTAATCATCTGCCATTTACTACAGCAGATAGATTTATATACTGTTGGAGTAAAGAATTAATGAGTGGTGTTGAGTGGTTTCCCATTCCTTTGAGCGATCACTGCAAAATTTCCACCAGAAGGAAAGAAACAAAAACCTATTTGCATGTAGTTTTATAAATTGTTTTACGGGATAAATGTCAAACTAAAAATACGTACTTAATAACATGCATGATATGAAATACATAACTTTCTCTAATTTGAAATTACCATTCTTTTTCTTCTAAAAGAATTGCCAAATTACACTAAGGTAGTTGTGATAATACCAAAGTACACAATACTGTTGTGGATAATGATATTTCTAAGAAAAAGAAATCTTTGCTAATTGGGAGAAAAATTTATTTATGGCATTCTTGCTTTTTCTTGACTATTAAGTTCCTTTCTCGTACACTCTGTGAGGAATGGGGGGGGGGGAATGAGAGTTTTATAGAAAGCTTGAATATTAGAACTTTCTGGTTATTGATTGACCAGAGTTTTGAGTTTGTATTGTTTATCTAGTATACATAGTACAAAGTATTTGGTATTAATTTTTGCTATAATTTATTATAGTTTAATTAATTGACTACATGTAATTTAATACACTTTCTTGTTTTCAGGTTAAGCCACAGTTAATAGAGCCTGTTGACTTTGAGACATTTTTTCAAAAGAATAAGACCCTTCTGCAAAATGATCCTCTTCGAGAAATGTTATTGTTTCCTCAAGATGATGTACAAGTAATAAGCCTGAAATTTCTTCCTTAACTGAACCCTGACTGAACTTCTTTGACAGTTATTACCATTTAAAAAGAGGAAAATTTATTTAATTAGAGATATGAATTATAATAAAAAAAATTGGTACATTCTGATTATCTATAACTAAGGGCAGTTTTTAAGCCTCATAGGTAATGTTTTATTCATAAATGATGCTGAAAAGTGGCATTTTACAAGGTGTTAGAAATTTTGTTGAGGGGGAGGGGGATCTGTGCAGCCAATTTATATTTCCAGAGTTGGTGTTAATAGTTTAACAAAATTATGGTTAAAGTCCATGTTTATTCAGACATATGTGGTACATGCATACATGGTTTGAATATTATTGTATGCATACTTAAAAACATGCCAAAATTAGGCAGTTCTGCTAAATTTTGAAACTGTGGGTTCTGATAACCAGGAAGTACCAAAATTTTTAAGTATTTAAATGCTTAGTGCATATGCAGTCTATAATTTATAATAATTAAAATTAATTATTAAAATTTTTTAATTAATGGCATTAATTTTGGTCATTTTTGTCACTAAGAGCATTCTGAATAAGAAGGACCCAAGTTTTTTATGATTTTTTAAAATTAACTCATTATAGAGAAACCCAGATATTGTTCAGTTAGTACTTAAGTGATGTACACTTTTAATTGCTGCATAAATTTCTTTTTAGACTATCTTATTAAGATTTAGTCTGGCTTTTCTTATGCGTGCTGGTAGTGTTTCTGTAGAAAATGACTTTAAATTTCTCTTGAACTTAGTGAGCTTCTTTTTTTTTATTAGCATGCTTGATTTTAATAATGCCTTGAAGCTTACTAATGCAGATTAGTGCTTGTTCTACTTTGGGGGCATTATGCAATTTATGGCTCTTGAATAGTTATCAAAATTTTTCATGTACTGGCTAGTAACTTTGTCCAGCACTTCCCAAATGTCTTCATTTTTGTGATGATGTTTAATGACAGAAATTAAACCTCTTTTTTTATCAAATAGAACTATTTATGATTCTTTGAAAAGATTTGCTTCATTAGAAATGTCATGTTCTTTTGCCAGCTGCACGTGGCTCTTGGACCTCTTGATTGTGGCTTGCAAGTGTCATGAAACTCTCTTTAGACTTTTAAATGTGATTCACCTTCATTAAACAGTAGCTTTATTTTTGAAATACAGTTGCATTTTCAAAGAGAAATTATGCAATCACACACTTCTTTATCAATTAGTAATTTAGTTTCTTAATTTACATGTGCCTAACAATTAAATCAATTTTAAATTGCCCACCATGTGCTAATCATGAGAGTAACAAATGAAATAGAAAATAATTCCATTTCTGTGATTTAATATAATGACAACTTTATTTTTAGAGGAAATAATGGATATTGAGAGAGTACAAAAGATAAATTCAAAGGCTATTTTAAAAGTAATACTCTTTAATCCTTCCTCTCAGTTTATTTTATTTTAGTTTTTCCTTACAGTCCTTCTGTGAAGTCCTTGATCTCAGCATATTTACTGTTCCTTGTAGGGCATCACTTATCTTTCAGTCTGAATGTCTTGGATAATTGCTGAGGAAATCTCTTTCAGGAAGGAAAGATGCAAATCCATGCTGGGGCTCTTTCAGTTTGAGGTCTGATAGAACCATGTATAGATTTTATGGCAAATGAGGTAAAATTTTTTGCTCCTACTTGGTCAGCAAGCTGTGACAACCATCCCACATACAGATGTATGTTAGCATTCTAAGTATCTGTCTCCAAGCATTCCTAAGCAATTCAGTTGCCTTTTCATATATTATTTTGCACAGTGTTAACAAGCATTTTTAATAATATGCTACAGTCACACATTTTCAAAATGCAGCTGTATTTTTTTGTGATGATTCTTTGGTTAACATTTTGGTTTTGGTTTGATCAGAGATAATCGTTTAGTTTATCTATGACTGTAAGTGTTGAAATTTTCTGGTTTATAGAGATGATGGACTTCTTTCCTCGATTGTCCAAGATTTCAGCTGTAATTTATGTTTAGTCAGATTATTCGAAACAGAAATCTTTTGCTTTAAATCATGCACAAACTTTTCCTTTTACTTAGTTTTTCTCAAAATATGGTATACTGATGATTGTGAAGTTATTGTAGCTTGAAGTGTTTTTCTAATGTTGCTCAATGATGTTCTTACTTTCAAACCCATTACAGATATTGCACTTAGTTTATGTGCTGATATTTTTGGTCTGTGTGATTTTCAGTTATCCTGTGTGTCTAACACATTCTTCATGAATCGGTAGTCCGAGAAACCTGTGCACCAATCCACTTCATGATTACCACAAACTTTATATAATACTATTTAAAGTTTTATAAATATTTTATAACAGAAGTTTTTAAGTTTCAAATATGGTCTTTGATTTTGACAGTCACAACATCCCAGATACCTTCATAATCTATTTCTAGTTCTTGTCATTTAGAAAAATATATTTTAGAGCATCATTTCTAAAACTTTTTTCATGTGAGGACCACTTTATAAATTAGAATGTTTTGTGAGTCTTATCCCCTTTAAAAGCAATTTTCAGCATATGTTGCTACCAGTGTACTTTACTTTTTTAAACAGAATTAATTAAAATTAATTTAATCTTACATTGGTATTAAGGAATTAAAAGTTGAGATTTTTTTGTTTTTGTTTTTTAATAATTCAAAGCCCCTGAAGTTTGGATAATTTTTATGTTATTCATTAAAAGTTAAACAAATGCTGGTACTCACATTAAACTGTTCTATATTTGGACATGTTCTGGCAAGAAGCAATGCTGTTATAGTGCTTTACAGCTGCTAAGACTAGAGTGGGAAATCCATAGATGGTAATAAATTCCGTAAAATGTCCATCTTGGGATTAAAAATGATCAACAGTTGCCATTTGTAATTTCCAAAAGATATGGTATAAATTATAAGAACAACACGAGAAAAAAATTATATATTATACAATGACAGCAGAATTCTTTATTCTTCAACTTAAATGTAACTATTATGATATTTATTTTGACATTCTTCTTCTTCTTTAGTCCACCTAATAAAAATTGCCTAAGATCAGTAGTTGGTAGTTTCTTAATACGCTTTGAGGCAAAATGGATTATTCAGAATAATATGAGTAACATTGGCATCCTACTTAAAATATAGACATGCACAATACTTTGTATTAAATCTTCCATAATATGCAGAAAACGTCTATCATTAATGAAAGCTGAATGCAGGTATTTATCTGAAATACATTTTTTGGTAGAAATTTTTGCAGGAATATTAAAGTGAATCTTCTTACACATGGCTGATCATCTAATCTGTTCTACCATTTAGTTATAC
Source organism: Stegodyphus mimosarum (assembly GCA_000611955.2). Taxonomy (NCBI): domain Eukaryota; kingdom Metazoa; phylum Arthropoda; class Arachnida; order Araneae; family Eresidae; genus Stegodyphus; species Stegodyphus mimosarum. The sequence goes on from KK114496.1 coordinate 62,018, forward strand.
TTAAACTTTGTTGTAACTGTCCATATTTATACATATTTAAATACATAATTAAATCCTTAAATCTTGAAGTTCATTTTCTCAACATAGTTCAACTAACATATTTGAATAACACTTCAGATTTCGATTAACAGTTAAAAAAATTTTGGTCAAATCCATTTTATTTAAGCTACATACCTCAATGTAAAACTGGTGTCCTCAAAATGTTAAATGAATGAACTACGAAAAGTTTTGATAGTTACAAGTAGGATATTTTGGCATTGAAGAATCGGTCTTTTATTAGACTTAGTTTAATATGCAGTGGAAATGAGTTTAATAAATGGTGTTTTTTCTATTGATGTATTTGTTTTGGTTCCTGGAAATACAAACTTAATTAGCAACTGAATTGGTTAACCAGTGAGCTTAATAAACGGTGGTTACTGTATATATATTGGGGCTAGCTTTTTGGCATAAAATTTTATGTTTAGATTTTTTTTTAATTTAATGAACATTTGATATTGTTATCTGCAGTTTGCGATAGATAAAAATGGCTGTTGCTGATGAACTCCATTAACCATTTTCATGACTTATTTGATTCTCCTTTTTAGAGGCAGGAAAGGGGTTGCCTCCTTTCCAGATTTTGTTTGGTACCAAATTATTCATATTCTTCATATGGTTTAATGTTTGGTAAATAACTAAATGATTATTTCAAAAAATTGCTATTCTTTATTGATTACACTTTTATATCACGCATTATCATAACTGTTACCATATCATATTATCATAACTAAAGTATTATCATAACTATCATAACTAAAAGTCATTATAAATGATACTTACTTATTTTGATAAACTAAAATTGCTTAATTTGTAAATAAATTAGTCGATATGAGTAAAGCATTGGATATTGAAACATTTTAACGATTCATATATTAAAATAATAAAGAAATCATTCTATTCCGTACTGAAAATTATATTAGATGCAGACAAAGTCATTCCTTAATAATTAGTTTCATGCAAAATTTCATGTGACAGTTCTTGATGTATAGATTTGAAGTATTCTTTTTAAATTTCTTTATGTGTGTGGTATCTGTTTTTTACCTTCTGTATTTTATTTCAGGAAGAGGTTATCCAAAGAACTTATCGTACTGTTAAACCTACTGTACCTTTACTACCAGAGAATGAAATATCATCATTATTCACTCGTCAGTGTATCAAGACATACACAAAAGATTGGCATGTTGTTAATTACAAATATAAGTCATATTCTGGATCATACTTACAATTACCAAAGTAAAAACTTAATTTTCATTATAATAGTTAAAACTTTGTTTGATTTTCCCTTATTTTTAAAAAATTGTAATTTAAAAGTTTTAGTTATTTAGTGTCTTGTACATTTATTATAAAAAAATGAATAGTGATGATATAACTATAAAAGTATATGATGTACTTTATTTTTTTGTTGACAGATTGCCTAGACAAAGTGAATTAGAAGATCAAGTTTATGAGGTTGATACAGAAGTTGATGTTAGTAAAGACAGTGTAAGTATTTTATGAGAAAAAAGTATTGGAGAAAGAAATAATTTTGATTCAAATATAAAAGTGGAATGTAGTATAAGAAGGTGTAGTAAGTAAGCAAATATAAGAAAGTATTGGAAGTAAATGTAAGAAAGTTAAAAGTGGACAAGCATACATTTTGAATAAAATTATAAATTCTGAGGTTAAATTATAGATAGTTCTTCATGAGCAAGAATTTTTGTAAAAGTTAGATAAGAAAGTTAGTTGATTTCAAATTAGTTAAGTTAGGTAGTTATTTAACAGTAGTATAATATTGATCATTTCCTTTCAAAAGGTATAAATCAGTAAAAATTTTTTAGTTTAGATTCATTTTGCTGTTACAATTCAAATTTTGATATAATATTGGTTTTTAAAATTTTCTTAATTTTCCAAACTTTTTTTATTTGAATGTGGAGAAACAATAAGTTTTATTTTAAAAATTCTAATTCAGCTGTTTATTTAAAGTTGCCATATATTCCAGCATATAACGCACACTTTAAGTGCAATTAATAAGATCAAATTTATGGGTGTGCATTACATGTTGGATATAAAAATGATAGATTTAAAAGTTAAGAATAGATAAAGATTTCTGCATGAACGTAAACGATGTTTATTTAAAATAAATGACATACCTTATGAATTTAAAAATTTTCATTATCAGATTACATGAAAAGTTTGTCATATTTATTTTCCATTATATCTTTCAGGCACATCATGGAATTCTGTTTCATCTTTACTGTCATTGTTACTCTGATCTGTAAATAATTAATTATCTTCTGTTCCACCTAGATCTTTAGATGTACAACATTTTTTAAATGACTTTTGAAGTATATTGGGTTTAACTTCATTCTATGCTTTTATTATCTGCTCGTACACTGTTTCTAGACCGGCATGATGCATTTGGCCTCTTTTTGTAAATGTTTTTTCACCTTCTAATATCCATGTATTCCAATGTCGTTTTAATTTTTCTTTGAAGAGTTTACTAACACACACATCTAAAGGCTGAATTAATGGTGTTAATCTGTCTGGAATAACTGCCATGTCTGTATTACACTC
>KK114496.1:64645-115673 GCA_000611955.2 Stegodyphus mimosarum
TCGTTAGATGTCTGAACATCTTCTAAACTAAAATTCTATAAGGCAACAATGCTTTTTGCCAGACATTTTTTATCCACAGTTTCACACCATTTTCATTCATCCATCCTTTTTCAGGACATGAATGAAAACAACACCATTTGAGAAATTACATTTTGGCATCATCTTTCTTTTAAAAATAATGTCTTTTAATTTTGTATTATCTGCTAAGCAGGAAAGCATTATGGTGAAGTGAGAGTTTTTGTGAACTATTGTTTTTATGTGAACTGTTTTCGTTCCTTTTACATCAATTGTTTCATTTCCTATCATATTAAATACTACTGGAGTTGTATCCAAATTTCCAGTGCATGTGAGTAAATAGTTTTTTTACCTTCATTGGTCAATAACATGTTTCTGAAAATTTATCAAATTGTTATGCAAAACTTTTGATAGCCTTTATGAAACTTTTTTTTTCTTAAGGAACCGAATAATTTCATGCCATAAATCGCCATCACCAACTCAAAGTTGTTTTAAAGTTTTCACTTTTATTTTCATTCTTTTTTGCCCACTGTAAGTCAAATAGATGTTCTTTGTTTCTTGGTACAATTAATCCATTCAAATGACTTTTTAGGATTCAGTTTACACAACAATTTCTTCTAGGCTAGGCTGTTTTGTTACTCCTTTAAGCAAAGCCATTTTTTCTCTGGCATTGTTGCAGCATGATTCAAATTTCTTTTGCAAATTGAATGACCTTGCATTTGAAGCTAGCATTGTGTTTTTTTGTTGCAGTAGTACGGCCGAGTGTAGTAATAACTTAGAGAGAGACATAGCCCAAAGGCAAATGCGTGCTAGTCAGAATCTCTGGCTCTCTAATGTAGTCAGTGAAACATCAACTTAAATACTACTATTACTCATTTGCATTAAACGCAATTCTGAAAGTACATTCTGGTAGGAAATTATAAGCTAAAACTAGGAGAGACAGGAAAGTGTGACAAACTTAAAGTAACTGTTATAAACTTAGGATAAAACTTACAGCCTAAGCATTTCTCTCACGCACACATATTGTTCTCCTTATTACTTGTCAATTCAGTACACCATTCTTTTGAAAACCTGGGAAAATCTTCGAATGATGATTTAAAAAAATAAGAGAATCACAGATGTATCTTTGAAGTTTCTTCATAAAGAAAAAAATGTACATTATGTGGTAAATATATCTAAAAATAATAATAAATTTTTTTTTTAAAAATGTAGTTTGAAATTATAAGTGGGCATTATACACCAGAATATATAGTACTCAAAATAATAGAAAATCAAAGATTTATAATTTATTTATATAAACTGTATTTGATATTAGCTACTGCAAGAAACTGAAATATTTTAACAAATTGAAGTTGCTGTCATCAGTTTCTGCATTATTTATAATTATCTATGGTTTGAAATTTTTTTTGGGGGGGGGAATTTGCGTATAATTTTATGTATCTATCAAATGTGCCGATTGATTTCTGTATCAATTTTCTAATTTCTAATTTATTCTAATTTTATAATTTTAGTTATGTATATAAGTATATATATATATGTATATAATATTTATGATCTGAAATGATTTCATTGAATGATATTATTTTAGAATAAATAGTTTTGGAGAAAAAGTTTGGTTAATATATATGATAAATATTAATCTATGTATTGTTTACCTTTTATTAATAGCTGAATACTCCAGGCAGTGAAAATGGTGTGATAAAAGAAGGATTTCTTTTAAAAGGACCAGAATCTGGAACTGATAGCTTTATCAGTCTTGCCACAAAGGTACTTTTTAATATTATTAAAACTATTCTTAAATGAAACATGAAAAGGTTAAGAATTCAGAATATAAGCTTTATATTTTTATTCAAGATAATTATGATCATCATAACAAATCTTTAGGCATATATGTTGTTGTCGTTTCCATTTCCACATGGAAGAATGATTGCCAGAGCCTGCTCCGAAGAGAGGTTGGACTTCTATTTTCCAACCCCAATTTTGAGGGAGAGCAACCCAGGGGAGGAGGGGAATCCAGGGGTCTCCCACCCCTTTCCTCTCCCTTAGGCATATATGTCACCTGTAAAACAATTATTGTTATTGTTTGAAAGGCTTGTCTTATTCTTCATCTCATCATCTACTTCAAAGATCTCTAAAATGGAAGTGAATGATTACAAATGACATGAAGTTACTTTAAGAGTGTATTAAAATAAGTTTTTATTAAAAATGTGTCAAACTAATTTTGATTTCTTTAGAAGTCATACAGTTGACAGATACATTCAGAATAAAATTTTGTAAAAGACATACAAATCTGGGTGCTTTTTTGTCATGCACCTGCCTTGCATTTTGATAGGTTTTTAAATTGCAAACAGTTTCTAGATATAAAAGTAATTTATAGGTGGCAGTATATTTATTTAGTACATAGCATTTATATCATAGCATGATTACATTATTACAATAGCATTTATTATTACATTCATAATTGCCAAAAAACATAAGCTGAAATAGATGGGGCACTAGATGGGAGACATATCTTTATAAATATTTGATAGTATAAATAGAGAAAATGTCGGTCTTCCGACATATGTGACACCACATGAATTAGAAGTCAAAATGTTGATGGGCAGTGTCTCTTTAGCATTTATTCTGCCATATAGTGCTTCCCGAAAACATTTAATAGATTGTATACAAAACCCCATAATTGGATCTATGATTGATCGAATGAATGATTTCACAATGAAGTGATCACATTTGCAGCTTTTAGCTCAGATGATTTGTAACCGTACCAGCAGGGAATAGTGAGTGTTAAGCATTCTCCCTTTCTTGAATACAAACCTCTGAAAATCCATTTTGTTGGTAATACATGACCTACAGTATGTTTCCTTTTTATTAACAAATATTCAACAATTTTGTGTCTGCGACCTATCTTAGTTTTAGAATGAGACATAAAATAATTTCTACAAACCTGTTGAAGGTAATTATTCCAGTCCACCATCATGTGATTTAATTTATGCTGTTCACAAAAGTCAGTGGGAATCAGCTTTTTGCACCACTTTATAAATAAATCATAGATTGGTGAAAAACAGAATACACGAGTTCTCAAACCAAATTTCTTTTCGGATACTTTTGTCTTTTCTGCATGACTACAAATGGCAGAATCATTTAGGCTTTGGCAAATATTTGACTTTCTATGAATGCTTATTTGAACATAGTCTTTTTTTATGGATAAGACCTTTATCTTGAAAGAATGTAGTTGTCACGGTAATTTTTATTAATTCTAATATTTTTAATCCATTTATACTTTTGTAAGCTAATTCATTAAGTCTAAAACATTTGAACTGATTCTGAGTACGAGTTGCTCATCTTTGGCCAAGTAGTTAAGACTACTAAACACTGGTAGTATAATCAGTTTTGAATTCTAGTAAATATTGTAGCTGCATAAGTATTTCATTATTTGTCATGTATATAATATAAATACAAGCCATATTTCCTTCGAATATTCTCTGCAGAGGCATCCCTTCCCTCAGACAGACAGTGCATATGTGATTTTGTTTACCTAGATTAAGACTTCCCAGCTGCTCGTAGGTACTTATGGGAACATAGTTCACTAGAATAATGTTCAATAATACATACAATAAATTTTATCACAACAATATCACTATAACGTAAAATGACTTGAAATATCAGACTGTTTTTTTAGGTTAGTCAGTACTTAAATGAGGATTTCTTCTTCAAAAATTTTCTGTGGAAGGAAATTCTTTTTTTTCTTTCTTCCATTAACTAAATGTCCAAAAAATAAGAATATCTTCTAATATGAATTTCTTGATTTTTCTGTGACACTATTTTATTTTGTTATTATTATTAAATTATTAAATTAATAATTTTTTTATCATGAGTTCCTTAATTCATATCATGGACCCCTAAAAGACAATTTTTTTCTTGTGGACTTCTCAAAACTTCTGTGGATACCTGAGGGTTTATGTAAACCCCAGTTAAGAAATTCTGACTTAGTGAACAAACAAACTAAACATGAATTATAGTTTTTGTAGAATTAAATGAAGTGAAGTGATATGTGTGAAAAAATTGCTGCATTCCAATCAGTCTATACTTTCCTTAAGTTTTTCTATAATTTTTAGACCAGTGTTGTATCAAAGTGGGCAACCTTGCCTCCTTAAAAATATTTTAATTATATTGCGGCCTTAGGTAAAAGGAACTGTAAGTTTTAAGGGAATTGCTATACTGCTAATAATTTTAAAATAATAATATGGCATATTTAGGTATAGTTCATTTCAGCAGCCTCCATATATTGTACACTGCTGAGCATCTCACACCTTCCTCCCAAATGAATTCATTTCCAAAATAATATTTAGTTGAACAATGTTTTAATGCTATGTGGTAACTTTTTAGGAAAAAAAGAATTGTACACAAATGTTTTTTTTCTTTCTTTTTTTTTTTTTTTTTTTTTTTTTTTTTAATAAACTGTAATTCAAATATTGATAAACTATTAACTTTTCAAAGCTCATTCTTTCCATCAGCTAAACATTAAAATGCTGTTGTTACTTTTGTAATGCTAGTAGTAGTGTAGTGTATTATTATTGTGTAGCATGTGTATGTGTAGTTTTATTGTAAATAAATAATAATAATAAGGTACTGTTCTGTTATCGGGACCGGATTCAGAAATGTGTGAATGTATGAACATGTGTTTGTATGTATGTGCGTGCATATATGTGTAAATGTATACACACACATACATTTATACTTACATATATATATGCATACATGAACATGTATATTCATACATACATTTCTGAACCTGGTTTCTGAGTTGCTGTCATAACTACCTAAAATCGGTCTTGAAGATAATATGTTATTAAATATTCTATTAAAATATGAGGGAAAAAATAATCAGAATGTATGTCCTTAATAATGTGACTATTTTTGGAAACACTGAAATTTTTTAATGTTAAAAAATACTGGTCAAGAAGTCAGGTTTGTCTTCATCCAAACCTAACTGGGACAATTCACTTTTTTTGGCAAAAATTAACAAATGCTAAATGTGCAAGCTCATATGAGATCTGAGAGTAGACAAAAATTAAGAAATGCTAAATGTGCAAGCTCATATGAGATCTTAGAGTAATATTAAAAAAAAAAAGTTTTAAAGATAGTGTCAAACTTGAAAGAGTATTCAATTAAAGAATCATAGTTTTGATAGGTAAAGTATATCAACGGCAATGCTAGTAATATTTTCAGCTGTTTCACATAAATAAATAAATAAATAAATAAAACGTGCCTTTATCCAGCTTATCATCTCTTTCTTACTTCCCCCTTTTTTATGCTTTGTTTTAAAAGTTTTTGAGTAGTATTAAGCAATTGGCATACATTAGTATACCTTCATATATACTGAATTCTTTAGATAAAACTTCATTTTGTCAATAAAATGTGTTTTAATGGAAGAAAAATGTAAATTTTTTGGGGAAATGTAATTATGTTTGTGAAAGTAGTCATTAAATTCATGTAATAGTAAATCTTGTAAAAATTAGAGTGCTTGCAAATACACTACAGTTTTAATATAAACTCCCCATTTTTCTTTTTAGATCTATTAAAAGAAGTCTAATCATACTTAAATCCATTTTTTAATTTAATGCTTGTTTTTGGGAGGAATTTCTGATGGAGGACAATTTTAGTGCATTCGGTGATTGTTGCAAACTTTATTTTGTGAATAAAATATAATTTTATTGTAAAATATTCCTTAATTCTGTTCTGAATTTTTTTAAATGAAAGTAAATTGTTTAATCTAAATGTAAAGGTTTAAGCTCATAATCAGACATTAAATATCTTTGAATACATAAATGCTCCTGGCTGCTACACTGTTGGGCTCAGATTCAAATACTGGAGAAGGCATGAATGTTTGTAAACATATAATGCCTGCACAGTGGGGGGGCACTAAAAATGCACGGTAAGTCAAAAGGCCTCGTGAATGGTTTAATGGAAGGGGAAGAGGGTTTGAAGACTTTCGGACCATCCCCATGAGGTGTTCTGCAGCATAATTGGAGTAGAGCTGGGCAAAGTCGTGGTGCTCAAGGCCCATGTCAATATGGTGCTCAAGGCCCATGTCAATGACAGATGTAGTCTTGAGCTTCATGCCTTTTAGAGATTTTGTGGACATATTCTGATTGTGTCAGGCAAGTGAGGTAAGCCATAACAACAGTATGATACAGCACTTAAAAATAAGAAATTGTTAGGCATATCCCTTCATTGTTATTAACTTAGCATTTTCTTTTTTACATTCCCATTCTTAAAAATCAAAATACCGGGTGGCCATAATTAAACTGATAGTGCTCACAGTGTTCTGTAGCGCGATCTATTTGCGAGAATGACGCCACGTTTTGTAGGAAGACTAAACAAGACGGGGAACGAAGGATTCCGCAAAAAAACAAATTAGTTCCAAAAGTCACCGCTAGGGGAATATTTGGCGCTGTGTAATAGAAAATAGAGTGTTAACAAATGCAAATCAATACGAAAATTACCTTTTATTTTGCATTCAAATGAGGTTCAATGTGGCTGCCGTTGTTGTGGACCACATATTGCATCCTGTGCACAGTATGCACAACAGCAGAAAGTAACATGTCTGCCGGAATCTCCCATACCTTAAGTTCGAGGTCTATCAAGGAGTGGTCCAGGACCTGGCTACGTTGAAGGATAACATATCACAGACTGTACGGGAGATTCCTGCAGACACGTTACTTTCTTCTGTTGTACATACTGTGCACAGAATGCAATATGTGGTCCACAACAACGGCAGCCACATTGAACCTCATTTAAATGCAAAATAAAAGGTAATTTCCGTATTGATTTGCATTTGTTAACACTCTATTTTCTATTACACAGTGCCAAATATTCCCCAAGCGGTGACTTTTGGAACTAATTTGTTTTTTCGCGAAATCCTTCGTCCCCCGTCTTTTTTAATCTTCCTACAAAATGTGACATCATTCTCGCAAATAGATCGCGCTACAGAACACTGTGAACACCATCACTTTAATTATGGCCACCCGGTACATTCCAAAGATTTAAGATACATGATGTATATTTTAATGGCTGACAGCATCAATTTATAACAATTCTAACTGATATTAAATAACTGAAAATTGTTTGTAATATTTATTGTGTAAAGAAAGATGAGTAGAAATTTGCCCACTTACAAAGTTTCAGTCCAAAAGTATTTAATCTTTCAATATAATAAAAATATGCAATCTGTAACTTGCTGATGAATTTTTCATTCACACCCTATAATTGTTTCATTTAGTGAAATAAAATTTGTATTTGAATTACTGTGCAACTACAGTGTGTGTTAATCTATAAGCTGTAGAATACAAATTAAATAAAAATTTTAAGTTGTATTGATAAGCCAAAAATGTTTATTGAAAATGTACCTAGTTTTTGAATTTCTAACCTGACAAGAGCCAAATACTTGTCTCTATATTTCTCATTAAGTAAAAGAATTTTTTCACCCTTAAATTAGCAATTTGAAAGGCACTTCAGTCTCCTTTGCTTTAGAAAGGATGGTTACCAGAGAATTGTTGTCAACCTCCATTTTTATAACTGATAACTTTCTATTAACTTTTTCATCTTTTACTTTATATATGTATTATTCGTATAATGTAAGTAATTTATGTAAGTACTTTCATATTTGCATCTTTTTTTGGGGGGTGATGAAACAAGAGAAAAGCATAATAAATGTTAAATAAAATTAGGATTAATTAAATTAAAATTATATACATATACTGAGTTTTAAATTCTTTTTGCATTACAACTAAAAAAGAAGAGAGTCATTTTCATGTTAAAGAACTGTTTTCATAATATTTATTAATTTTAGGAATATAATTTTTAAATGTTAAGTGTAAAAAGATATAAATAACTTATGTTAATTATTATTTCAGTCATTCAAACGGAGGTTTGTAAGTTTACGTCAAGAAATTGATGGAACTCACATACTAGAATTTCATAAAGATGAACGTAAAACAGATTCTAAAGGTGCTTTATGTATGGACTTTTGTAATAAGGTTACAAGGGTAAGTAAATTCATATAAGATTCTGAATTCAAGATTACAATTTTCTTTTATGCCATAGTAGAAGTGAAAGACTTTTCTAAATAATTTTTATAAAATTTCTGTAAAATTCTACACGGAATCAATATGACCTTTTAGACAAATATATCCTGTAATTTGTTGCTTATTTTATCTTTTCATCCAGTGTTTGCAGTATGTACATTGTAAATAATATTCCAGTAATTTAATGAAGTAATCGTGATTTAATTAATAATCCAAATGTTCTGAATGAATAAAATGTTTTAAACTTAGTTTCAAATAAACTGTTAATTTTCAAAATCTGTGAGGGATTTGATTTTTTTAATTAGTCTGATGTATGCTATAGAAATAATACATATATATGATACGATAAAAATTTCAATGAATGTATTTATAAACCAAAAGATTCTTGCCTAAATCAGACAAAATACCAGAATCAAATATCAGACAAATACCTTGCATAGAAAACATTTTATATTCAAGGTAATGTCCATTATTTGCATTGTACTTTGAAAATGGTTATGTAGCACCTGAGAGCTGCAAGCAAAATCCAATTCCAGCATCATTTGGCATGATCTTGTCACATGGCTTTGAATGTTTGCATGTCCAAAAATTTTTCTCCTTTTTGGGGTGTGTTTTAGGTGCGGGAACAGAAAGAAGTATATTGAAGTAAGATTAAGTTGTAAGAGTTTTTTTCCTCTTTACTACACACCTTCATGGTGTAAGTGGAAGTATGTCTGGCTAGTAGTTGGAAGGTCCAGAGTTTAAACTCCAGTGAGGACATAGCTATTTTTTCCTGTTTTCTGCTTTGTCAAATATGACTCTGTAGTGGCATTCAAAGTAAGGTGTGGTGGATAATAATTCATCACCACCAGGATTTGGCAATAGGTTTCCAAATCCACATTTTTCATGTAATTGGAAGCACAACCATTTGGCATTTGGAAGGTCTAAGTTTCGAATCCTGACAAGGATATAGTTGATTTTTCCTGTTTTCTGTTTTGACAAACCTAATATTTCTGCAAAGTGAGTGCAATAGATGATCAAAGAGTACACCTCCTCTCCTGACCAGAAACTGTTTCATAATGAAGGCCAAATGTTGTGAGCATTATTATGAACCAGAAACTAGCCTCAGCATATTTTGGATGTACACAATGGGATCCTATAGTAAATCTGGAAAATAATCCTTGTACACATTAATATTCATTGCTGCTCTTTCTGGCTAACATCAGCTTTACTTTTCAGTGTTTCTATCACAGCAATCATAGCTACCACTTCGAGCATCTTCCCTGGAATCCTATCCATACCAGAAGCATTTAAATCATTCATAAACACTCTCTAAATATATGGCTTCAGCTTCATAAACTTATTTCAGCACATCATGGCATTCTTTCACAGATTTACTAAATTTAAAATAGAATGTCAAGTTTATTTTCTGCTCTATTTTACAGCCACTATTACACCTTTGCATGTAATGCCTATTCTTATGCTATACTTGAACATGTTCAGATGCGTTATAAAGTATCATTTTTGTGCTTCATCTTTCACTACTACCATACTTGCACACCTTATGATGTTATTAATTGAACTTTATCGTCATACCTCACGCTTAAAAAATATGCAAGTAAATATTTTAAACTTCATTCAAGCTTTTTGCCCTCTGACAGTGAAAGTGCTGTATTTGGTTTGGTATAAGCATAGAAATTCACTTTTGTCAAGTGAGGCAGCATTGATGATTTACAAATTATGGTAATTAGAGTGAATATGATGGATTGCAAATGAACTGACTTCAGGAATTTGTCATGTAATGACGTTTACTAAAATGTTGAGTCAAATGCTTTGGCAAAAGCTGGTAACCAATATGTTTTTTAGCTTTTTTAAGCTGTAGATCATGATTTATTGTTTTATTTATTGTTGCTGCAAATGTATTTGAAGACTTAGCAGTAGTTGTTCACAGTGGTGGATTTTCTTTTGTTACCATTGATTTAATTTTAGAAATGTTAAAAACAGTATGTTTCTTTTTTGATTATTCGTGGGGAACCTTCTTTCCAACCTTCTTTCCCAGAAGTAATGATTGATAGTTTTACGCTTTTTGATTACTGATGTTTTCTATTTTGCACTTAGAAATTGTAATATCATGCATTTCGTAATATTTTTTGAATTACGGAATAGGAATGTTTCTCTTTTGAAAGTGCAAAAACATATCCCTCAGTACACAGCTTGTTTATGTATAACATTTTGAAAGAAAAATAAATTTAAAAGTAGCAAATGAAATTTGTCATTTTAAAGAATAAGCTGTTACCAGAAATGTTTATTCCAAAACATTTACTTTTTAAAATTCTTTATTGAAAACATTCTAAAATTGTATAAACATCCTCTGTATATTGTAATTTATTTTCTACCTTTAAAAACTTATATGAGTTTTAAAAGCATTTACATATTCATTTCATGTGCATCATTATGAACACACTAGCAAATGAATTAAGAACTTATGATCAATATTTTATTGGACCATCTTTTGCATGAATAACTGCTCTGAATCGTTTGGGTATTGAGTCTACATGCTTCTGGAGTGCATTTATGTCCAGAGAATACCATGCATTGGCTATGCAGCTTTTTAGATCATGTAAATTAGATGGAAGAGGAGAGTGCCGTTGGATGTGTCTTTCCACCATACTGCACACATTTTCTATGGCTATGTGGCTATGTGGTGGCCAGGGAAGGTGTTGGAAGTCAGACTGATGTTCATTGAACCAATTTTGAACACTTCTGGCATGATTTATAGTTGCATTATTGTCCATGAAATATCCACCCCCATCAGAGTAAAAATGCATCATTGCAGGGTTCACTTGATTTGCCAGTATATCTAGGATTCTCGTGGCTGTTTGCTTACCCTTAAGGAACACCAGGACACCACTTCCATGCCAGTAGAACATGCCTCATATCATGATACGTTCACCAAACCCTTGCACAGTGCGAGTAAGGCAAGATGGATTCATGGCTTCATGGGTTTCTCACCAAATTCGACGTGTTCCATCAGTGTAAAATAAGTCATAGCATGATTAATATAACCACATTACCTGTTTCCGATCCTCAGATGTCCAGTGTCTTCTTTTTTCCCAACACCACTGCAAACTAATTCTTGAATGTAGGACAGAAATGAGTGGTTTTCTGACAGGCACCCGGATATGCATTCCTATCCTCTGTAATTCTCTGCACATGGTTCAACTTGAAATCTGTTGGGAAGAGCTTTGGTTGATGATCTGTGTCAGTTGAAGCACAGTAGAGTTCCTATTCTGCCATGCAATTTGTCAGAGACGATGCCGATTACTCTCTTGGAAAACTGTGCTCGAACCTCAGTTCTGTCTTCTAGAGAAGGACTGTAGGTTCTGATTCCAACTTTTGAAAACTTTTGATATGGCTGCTTTTGATAACCCAGTGACATTCCTGTCTTTGAAATTGCGGTCTCTGCTAAACAAGTACCTACAATAAGCCCTTTTTCAAATGGTGAAAGATTTGTCATTTTTCGTATTTTACCTCATTCATCATGAAAAACACTCTTACACCTTACTTCTACTAACATTCTAACCATGTTTAACCAACATCGTAAAAAAAATTTGAATACTTCATCCCTAGCATGCATTCAAATGAAAATCACAAAGGTTTCTGATTCATTGGCCAGTGTGTGTATAAACAGAAGAGTATTTTGTATAAATGCAGTAAAATTCTCAAAAATGCATCAGATGTACTAATTCTGATGGGAGGTATGAAAATGGTATGTTCACAGATTTTTATTATGATTAGGAATTTTAGGAAAATACTTATTTTATTGTTTGAAAATTTAATCTTTTGTGATAGTCTTCTACATATTTTAGACATTTTATTTTTAACATTTTATATTAATGTTGCAGAGCTGTGGATTTAATGTGAAATGTGAAAAACTTACTGTGCATCATTATGGAATTATTACTGTAATGTTGACATAATTCAGAAACGATCTATAATTTGATTGCTCTTTATGTTATGTCCTGATGTTCTAAACCAAGTAATAGTAATTGAGAGATCCTTTAGAAATGTAATTTTTTTCCTGTCATGGCCTGAGGTGCCTATAATTAAAAGCTTACAGAAATTGCATTTTCTTATTTTTGCTTCCAAAGTACAGAGCAAAGTTCGAGATATGGATGTCCAATATCCGGAATGATATAAAATCGGGAACTCAAAACTGCCAACAATTTTTTTTAATGCTTTACACATGTGCATTTGATCCCCCCTAGATAAAACATGTAGGCAGTCCTGATTCTTAACTTTCCTTTAGCACTAAATAAATACCTCGTTATTTAAGAAACAATAATTTAGCATACATTTGTGTGATCAATAACTTGGCTCCGTAGCTGTGTATCTGTTTGGTATACATCTCAAACCGAAACATCGTTGATTTTACATCTACTAATATTTTATACCCCTGACGCCAACCTGGCGAATAATTTTTTATTATATTTTGCTTTCATTGCCGCATGTTTATCAACACATGACAACTTAGTAATGACTCATGCAGTGATGCCCAAGCAATTTTTTTATATTAGTAATTTTTTATATTAGTATAAAAACTATGGTAACCTTTTACATCAGCATTATATGTACGCATGTACATATAATGCAGGAATCATTATTTTAATTCCTTAGTTTATATAATAAATAGTGGAGTTTTTCTTTTATTATAGAGTTCTAAACGCAGCAAGTTAGGATTTGAATTGCAAATGGCTGATGGTCACAAATCTTGCATTTTAGCAGCTGAAAATGAAAGAGAAATGGAAAGTTGGATTTCCACTTTAAATACTGTAATTATAAATGCCAAAAATTCTTCAGAAAATAACAAAAAGCAAGCAACATCACCTGAAAGTTGTGGTAAGAATGATTAAATACTGTCTGTGATGTAGATCTTAATACCTTTTTCCTTCCAGCATATATATATTTTAAAATAATGCATGGAAGTATCATTTAGGGGAAAATAATAATTTTGTATTTGGATTGGAGTTCTTTATTGATCTTTTTCATTCAAGGCAGGAAGAGGGATTATTTGTAAAAAGAATCTTATTACTTTAATTTATGCTTCTGTCTATCAGAATTCTGCTATTCTGTATGGGTTGAGAAACAAAATCGTGATTTAATTTAATTACAGTGATAGATACGCAGAGCTGGATAATATATAGCAAACATCTGAAAAATATTTGAAAACATTTTTTGGTTATTAGGAGAGAAGTCAACAGTTTGTATTTCTTTTGACTGAAAAGTATAATACTATTTTAGATTTTGGTGCTAGAAAAATTTCAATAAAATTAGCATTTCATTAAAATTAGCATAAATCAGACATAAACTATTTTGTTATATAAAAGAGAAGTGTTAAGGTCATCTAGAAGAAAGTGTTTCTGCTACAGTAAGAATTTAATGCTGAGTATAGAAATATTCCTGATTTTAACTGACTACCTTGTATGTTAATTATATATGCAAAAGATTTGATTCTTAAAATGAGATACTGTTGAGAATCTTCCCATACACTGTTATTTTAGAAACAGATGCTTCAGGGTCATTTTCTTCCTCACAGTTTGCCTTATACCATGCTATTGACACCTCTGGTGGGTAGCATATCGAATAATTGTTTTTTTTTTTCCACTTCATTTCCATTTAGCAACTTTTCATTTATAGAAATTGCAGGAATGAAGGCTGATTTGAACTGTAGTCTCAAACTGGGTAGAGAAATTAAGTGCAGTGCATTGATGATGGCATGCAAAATGAGAGAGGGAGAAAAGACTTTTGAAGTACCTAGTTTAAATAACAGACTATAAAAGTATTTGAATTTACTAATTTGTTTTCCTTTTTTTGACTGTTCACCTTCCATTTGGAATCAGAATTCATATATTTGATGTAAAACTCAGTCTTTCAACTTATTTATTGTTTTATTTTGTAGATTAAGCTTTTGTTCATTTTGTTATACCTTATTTTATAGAAAAATGTACTTTTTGTTTATCTTTTTGGTGACTAATACATTTGCATGCAGGAAAAAAAATCTGATTTGGAAATTTCGGTGATTTTCAATCTTTGTTCTCTCAAATAAGGATTCTGTGTTCCTGAAAAGGTTATTACATTCCCTTGCTGATGTAAACCATCACCATCAGGGAACAAGGTATTCCTATGAAGGTGAAAGCAGCCTGCAATGAGCATCACATCTATGAAGGGAAATTTCATCTGCTAGGACAAAACATCCCGGACTGCTCAAAGCTTCCATTAGACTGCTGATGAGATGAATCCTTAGCCTTATGTTATTTGCTTAACATATGTTCATCTTTTAAAAACTATTGAAAACGCGATAGAAGGCACGTCATGCAACAGTATCATTTACAATCTAGTGGTGACAAGCTGTGATATAAGTCACCTGCCTTGTGCTGGAGTTTTAGTTGCAATATCAGTGTTGCTTGGCAAGCTGCTACAGTCCATGGAACCATTGTGCAGTGCACTGATTGATCTCATCGGAGACTATGATGCAATATTACATTTTTTTTACCATTCTTATTAGTATTGTTCTTTTACTCTTTTCATTACCCATGGATGCTTCCTGCTTTAATTTGCTGCAATAATTGTTCAGAACTGTATGTATATACTCTGGTTATTATTTCAAATAAAAGCCAAGAGAATTTGCCACCTTAGAAATATACAGTCAGGCTGTGCTTAAATGATAATAAATCAAGCACAGAACTTATGTCTGTTAAAACTGTGTTGAAGCTTGATTATCAAGACATGTAACTGTTAAATTTTTATCCACTATTTCCGGTATAAATAATCTATAGTAGTTTTCTGTTGAGTCGAAGCAGTGAATTTTAAACGAAGCAATGATTTCCATCCCAGTAATTTTGAAAAAATGATTTGAAACAATAAAACTGATCAGGAAATAATGAAGGTAAGCTTTTTTTTGGGGGGGGGAATGAAAGAATGAGCTTTAACTGAAACATTTTAAATGTCCTAGTTTTAAAACAGATTAGTGTAAAAAAGGTAAAAAAAATAATTTTTATGCGCTTTTTATATTTAATTTTGCTTTATTATGATACATTTAATTATATATTAAATACATATTACTCTATTAAAATATCAAAAAGAAACTATTTATCCTATTTATATATTAATAATTTATTTAAAAATAATGTCACTCTAATTGCAGGGGATAATATGTCTAATGTTCTTCCCCCTTCACCCTGTGGGTATGGTACTTTAAAAGGACTGGAGCATAGTAAGAATCCTGAATTAGCAAAAGTAAGTAGCATTTATTATTAATTCAATTTTTCTCAATAATGGCATTTGTAAATTTATAGGAAAAATTAATGTCATTTGCTGTTGTTTATGAAAGAGTTTTTCTTGTTGAATAATTAGAAAATTTGAATTTTCTGAAATGTATAAGATTTGTGTATTTAAGGTAAGGGAGGGCTTGGTAACTAGAAATTATACCCAGTTTTAAGTAAGTTTTAAATTCTATTAAAACAATTTTTTATAAAGAACATTAAAGTAATCTTTAGAATAAAAACTTGATTTGAGAATACAGAGTAAAATTAAATTTGAAGAATTGTAGCTCAAGCCACTTTTGTGTTCCACTTAGAATTAACAAAATTTTTATAAAACAATTTAAAAACACTGAACAATTAGTAAACTAGTAGATTAGAATTCAGTATATGAAGTCATAACTTTTAAACTTAATAGACATTATTTAACTGACAGATTGGCTATTTAATTGAAATTATTTAATCGGACTACATTAATAGAAAAATAAACTTTATCTGAAACACTACTCCCCATTACATTTAGGGTCTGTGCATTAATCTAGGCACTGAATAAACATCTGTATCATTTTTACAGTATCAAATAGGTATTTTTTCTTTCTGTGTAGTTACTTGTAATTATAGATAATTATCAGTATAAACTTTAAAAAATGTCTGTTTGAAAAGAAATGAGACAAGCAGTGCTGTACCCAATCATAAGGGATGGAGGTATAATCTAGGGAATAGGAGCCAATGGTGGGAAGATGTCAAGCATAAACTCAGACCCAACTCATTTGCTTGTGGGGCATTACAGACATTTGAATTGCTGGCAGGTGTGAAAGATGTTTCATTGTCATATCTTAGTGGAAAATGCAGTACAGTATAGAGTAGTGATATGCTATAAGATTTTACTTCAAACTGCATAAATCTGTTACAAATCTTGCAATGATGAGAGAAATCTGTGGTTATGAGATTTTGTCAAAAGCACAAGTGTACAAGTGGTTCGAAGATAGAGAAAGCGCAGAGGAAACAACATTCTGTGTGTCAGAACATCAAGATTAGCAAAAGCAAAATTTAAAGTAGTAAGTAAACAACTTAAACAAAATTTGTGCTGAATGTTGACTACCATTTAAATGTAAGGTTAATAAGAAGTACAATGTTCATCCTTCCAAAATCATACATATATCATATCATATATTATTCCAAAAGATTTGAACAATTGAAAAGTTTCTCTGAGATTGAATACATTTAATCTCAGTCTACAGTGGAGTTGGATCAAATGCAGAAAGCAATCTTATCGTCATCAGACTAAATTAACTTTCAGTAACCCATTCTTATAACCTCTTAATTTTGTCTCTAAATTTATTCATAAGATTTTGACTGATGAATACAAGGAAAATCATGTGATGATTTGTTGTAACTTTTAATACATGTAATTATTCTGATTTTCTGACTTCTTTGCATTCCTGAAGCTCATTCTGAAAAGACACCATTTTGGGAAAATTGTCTGGTTTAAGCAATTGTAACATTTCCTCTGCAAAGTAATTTAAATCAAAACTTCTTACACTACTGTGATGTTTACAATGGAGTCACTGCATTGATGTTGAAGGGCCTTCCTTTGCAGAATATTAGTGTTTGAACCTATTGATAATAAAACATTTTTTTCCAGAATCAGTCTCATTTCTTTTTGGACAGACCTTGTATATTACATAATTGATTTTATTTATGTAAAGCTTACTCACAGAATTTTTCCCTCTTCTTGCATAAAGTATGCTAGAGAAACAGATTACTCTATTGCCTTAGCAAGAAAAGAAAACCGTCAGAACCTTTTTGCTATATATCCAGATATGCAGGTAAATATACTATTTCAATATACTTTCCTTAACTTGAAATTATTAATCATTTATTTACTGTAATGAGATTTCACTTTTTAGAGAATGAATCATACTGCCCATGTATATGATTTTGAAAAAGAAGTGAAACCATTTAAAGAAGAATTTGGAACTCGGATATTTGTGAAATGCGAAGAAATAAGTTTTAAATTGCAAGCTCCTCTAGACAATGAGAAAGGTCCTCTTTGTCAGGTAAACAATAAAATCTGTATTTTAATATTGCTTAAATGAAATTCGTATTGCTTGTTTTACTTATCATAAGTATATAGTTTTTTTATGAACTATATCGATTTTTCTTGTTTAAAACATTTTAGTTGATTTATTTTCATAATCTGTTATTTAAAATAACTTTGATGAAAACCTTTCATGAGGATTCCACAGGCAAGAACTTTTTTTGTACAGAAAGTTTCAGTTTCAAAATAGTTTAATTGCAGCAGTAGTAGGAATGGAGCAAATTCTGTTTAAATCAGTGTCTTAAAATTCTCTTTGAATTGAATATGGGGATTTATGCATTACAGAAGAAAATAATATATATATGTATTCTGTTTATGAAGTATGTTGAGGGAAATTCAGTAGTTCATTTTGCCATGTTTTAGCCAGAAGTATATATTCCAAGCTAAATAGTCTAACTAGGAAGTCTAGAGAGAAGCAGTGCTGATAATTAGTACTGTAAGTTGATTATAAACAAATCTTTTTTTGTTAATAATTTTAGTTTTAAAAAAGGGTATATATCGTAGGCATATTTTTACCTTGAAACAAGCAAAATATTCACAATGCAAGCTGCCTGTCTTTGTTGACTAAAGCAGAAGCTCAAACACTTTAGTTTTTGACAGTTTGAGGATAAGAAGGAAGTGGACACAGCTAAATGCAGTCTTTACTGGAAAAAGAAAAAAACTTCTATTCTGTCTTTACATCTTACTGTAGAAGCATGTGCTTCCTCCATTTGTTTGTGTATAAAGTACATATATATATATATATAGTAATTAGTGAAAAATAAAAACTTCTTAAAAAATACATTTTATTTATATTTTTAACTAATTCATTTTACTATTTATGTTCATTGCAGCCAATCATTCAATACTTTTAGAAGAATAATGTTTGCTTTTGTTATAATATACTGTATTTGCCACTTAATAAAATAACTTCCATTCCAAACATTATTAAGTTTAATTTTAATTTGTTAAGCATTAAGTTTAATAGATGGTGATTTGTGTATTACAAATCATGATATCAGTTTTAAACTTTTCTAGTTAAAAAAAAACTAATAACTAATTATATAATTAATCATAAAATAATAATTAAAAATTAATGTTAAACTTAAACTATTTATACACTGTTGAAATTTGTTTTGAATTTTTTATAAAAATGTTTTCACAGTTACATCTTTCATGGAATTTAATCTCTTACAAACAAACAGCTATCTTGTTTGTATTCATTTCATACCATTCAGCAACCATTTTTCAACTACATTCTCAATTTTGTAAAATTGCTGATAGCTTTTTTAATAAGCATCTTCGACTTCAAGAGTTTTTCTTAAGAGTTCAAGAGTTGCATTGCTTTTCTAGATTCAGTTGATGTTGGCATATCATCACTTTTTTCTGTATTATTTTTGCTGTTAGTTTCTGCAGTTCTTTTAACATTTTCTAGTTAGTTTTTACACATGTTGTCTCAACACATATTATTAAAAATGAATCTTTGCAACTTCCCTCATTGATATCTTAAACATTAGCTATAGCTTAAAATTCCTCTTAGGCTTCTTCAACATGAAATTCACATTTCTGAAAAAAATTTTAACTTATTTTAAAAGAATGAACTCCTTGCATTGACTATAATATGGATGGCCTATAGCAGAGCTATTGATTTAACTTACTTATATCCTTCAAAGCGCTTGCATTTTAAAAATTCAGCTCTGTTGATCATTTTCTGAACATCATTTATGTAATGACATGTGAAAGCTTTTATAATACTATAGTCTAAAGACTGAATGTTAGAAGCTGTATTTGCAGGAGGTAACAGTAATGTTATGGTAAAGTTAGAAGTAAATTCTTTACTCCTTTGAAACATGCTCTTGTCAATAACCAGTGCGGTCTTCTTAATTGTTAGATCTGTATTG
Organism: Stegodyphus mimosarum; assembly: GCA_000611955.2. NCBI lineage: Eukaryota > Metazoa > Arthropoda > Arachnida > Araneae > Eresidae > Stegodyphus > Stegodyphus mimosarum. The sequence continues at coordinate 84,027 of KK114496.1, forward strand.
CATATGTAGCATAATAAATCATTCCTTCAGTTTCTTAAACCAACTGCCATTTCACTTTTAAATGCTAAAGTATATTCTGTTAATATTCTGTAACTGAGTGCAGTTTCATCTATATTACAAATTTGTTGTGACTTCTTTTCATTTAGCACCCAAGTAAAACATCTGTTACCCAGTTATCAGCTGCATGATGATCTGCCTTTTCCTATCATGCAGTTTCTGATGAACAATATTGAATTTCACTTTCTTCAGTTTTTGAGCCATCTGTCAATTGATACAAAGTTTTCTCCTAGCATTTAGTGAATTATTGAAAAAGAGAAACAGAAGATAGAAACAGAGATACTTTTTGGTTTCACAGCTTGAAATCATTCCAGAAAAGCAGTCTCAACTTCTCTTATTTTTGGTGTTTTTTGCACTTCCTTGAGACACTGTATCATTAATTATAATTCCTTGTTTAAGTAAATTACATGATGCTGTGTAGAAGCATTAGGTTATATCGATGCAGCAACAGGAAGAATGTGCGAAGCAATCACCAGGATTCAAACTCCAGACTTCCTGAATATATGTTACGAATATGTGCTTCCCATTACATCATGAAGGCATGTGGAAAAGAAGGAGAAAATACCATATATACTCCTCCATTTGAAAGGGAAACTTAGGATTATGGGATGAAATCAATAATCCAAATAGTTCGTGATATTGAACTAAAAGGTGGTGGATGAATTATCATCCACCATCTTTTAGTTCAAGCATCACTTGTAGAGTCCTTTTTAGAATTTTTTCAAAGCAAGGAAATCGAAGAAATCCACAGTTGGCTTTGACCTCCTCAACATGCTTAAAGTGTTCTTCCAGTTACACCATGAAGGCATGCAGAGAAGAGGGAGAAAATACCGTATGGCTGTTTTTAAAATTCTCAGTTTAAACACAGTTTTTCTCTGGCTGCAGTTACGAAGAATAAAAATCTTTCAACAAAATTATCCTTTTCTTTCAGCCTTAAATCTTTTTGCTTGATATTTTGATAAGTTAAGCATGCAACAAAGTAAGAGAAATACTTCTTACAGTGATTTATTCAGACTTAAAAATTAACACTTCTAGCCAGCAGAAAAATTACCTTTTGTATATTTAGTTGATCTGCCACTTCATGATTACAAGCATGACCAATACTTTCCTTGCCTTTTTCTTCAGTCTACAGTTTCCACTTCCTTTCCATTTAACAGCTCTTGATACTTATATACTACTTAGGAGCATTTCACGAACTTTTTTGACTCTCTGTGAACAAATGCATCTATCCCAAACAGAGAATTTTGATGGTGGAAATCTTAAAAGATAGGATTCAAAAGATGCACTTCCAGCTCCTATCAGTTGCTCTTCGAAAGAGAATTCTCATTCATTTCTTATGCCTTGAGGGGATTGTTTTTGTTAATTTTAAGATAAGGAAATTTGGCCTTTTGAAGTCCAGTGTAGAGAAAGAATTCTGAAAAGAGTCTCTCTTAAGTACAGGGACCAAGGATAGGACAACCCGTATTACTCAAGCACTGTATACCTGAACTATAAAGTCATGGTCCACAATACATTAAATGGAAGAATCACGGAAAGCTTTGATAGGTATAGGTAGGATATTTTAACACTGAAAAATCAGTCTTTTGCCAATCTGAGTTTTATGAATGTTGAAGGATGAGTTTAACCCTTTAATTGGCAAATCTCCCATATGAGCCAATGAAAATACATGTTGCATCTGAGCAGCTGTGCCAAGTAAAGGATTAATAAAAGGCAGTTTTTCTATTGATTAGTATGTATTTGTTTCAGTTCCTGAAAAATTTGAATGCATTTAGCAGCTGAGTTTATTAATCAATGAGTGTAATAAGTGGTGAGCACTGAATTGCATTTAGCAACATAATCCATCAATGTAGGGGCTTCATTCAAAAATACATACGTAAATATTTAAGTGATTTCTACTGCAATAATTATGAATTTTATACTTATATATATATGAAAAACTACATTCATATGACTGAAAAAACGTCATCAGTGCACAGTAATTTCAAATTATTGTTGTTGTTCCAAATGACTGGATACATAGAACTAAGTGAGTTAATCAAAAGTGGCCAATAGCTATCGATCATTTAACTGTTCCGTCAGTGAGAATGTTGTCCAGGGTGCAGCATAAGAGTAACCAAATTACATCCATGTCAAAGGAGAAGCTATGTTCCAGTTCTGACGAAGAACATCCCAGGGAACAGATGCAAAGATCTCTTATCCCTCTTCTTTTATCACTAAGCTCGAGATGATTTTTACCTCATCACTATTTGAAATGCCCTCAGGCTGCTCAGACACCATTTACAAACAATGAAGGCATCTCCAGAATTTAGCCATATCCAACAGTGTGGCAACCAACACCACTACCCACTGTACCAATCAGGGCAGTAATTTTAAACCGTTTAATTGAAATAAACGCATTAAATCTGATAACAGTGTACTAATTTCAAAAATATTATCTTAAATACTATTAATTGTGAAGAATAATGATGAATTATATATATTAATCTTATATAATATCATCTAACCATATTTTAAAATGAAACTCTGTTAAATATCCCAAAGTTCTTATTACTATTTTTTAATATTTAATTCTTTTATATTGTTGAATGTTTAGTTCTTTGATATATAATTCATTTTCTGTTTCATATTTATTTTATTTAATTTTCTTTGTATGATTTTAGGTTGAACCTTATATAACGACATTATCAATATACGATGCCAAGCGAAATAAGAAGGTTAGTGAAGATTTTCAGTTTGATGTTAATCATCCATACATTCGAAATATGCTTCCTAAGAAAGGAAGAAAAAGCAGCATGCCTCATAATCAGACAAATTCTCATTGTAATGGTGATACACATTTTCCAAATCCTCATCTTAAAGACATTGGAGAAGAGTGGTTAGCATTTCCTAGACAGGTAACAGTTTTATTCTTTCACATTTTATTTATGTACTTAATAATCACATGTACATTTTATAATGTGACATTCACTTCATTAAATGTAATTCAGTTTTAAGCGTATATTTTAAACCTATTATTTATTAAAATCAGAGGCTGTTAACTTGGCACTGCCTGTGTTGTTAATAAGTACTGTATAAAATGCTCATATTAAGAAATACTGAAATGTACACTAGTTAGAGCATACATGGTCTTGCACACATTGTTTAGTTCAAGTTCTCATCAAGAATGAGGAAACCCGTGAAAAGGCAAATATTTATACCAAAGAAAATATGAATTCCTAGACTGCATTGGGCTAGCATACCTTGTTTTATTACAGTTCACAAATTTTTAGATTACAGATCAAAGATTTGTGGCTATTCATCTTTGTGTAAATCTGTTGCTTCATCCTGCAAGTATTTATTTGCTATCTTAAATGTCTCTGTTTTGTACTGACAATTTTTGTAAAATTTCAAACCCTTTTATTATTGAAATTAGATCAAATAATAGTCATATTAGAGCCTTAAGGTATTTAATAGTTATACTTTATTTATTATTCATGTGACTACTTATTTAGTTCCATTTCTTGTAAAAGATATCCATCACAAAAATATCCATTTAAATTATCACACTACATTTCTATGAATTTCATGTATCTCGTGTATATAGCTTGGTTAACTCCCACAGTATTTTAAACATTTTTGCTAGTATTACTTTGAAATGTGTTCAAGAGAATATTGCTTCTAAATTTCAAGTGAAAGGTATGTCTATCAGTTTAAATTTATGTCTTTCATTTTAAATCAGAAGCTACAAAAGTTAAAGGCTAATACATGTCAGTCATCAATACAGGCGAAAAACAAGACTTCTTGTGCTAGATAGTAAGCTAAGTTGGGAAATCAAAGGAAATATTTTCTAAGAAAATTTTAAAAGCTTTTGTTTTAAGTATGTGAATTATAAGAAAGCAAAAGAATATTTTTGTTTAGTAAATATCTATTATTGCTAATAATATGTATAATGTAAGTATAATTTGCATACCTATTTGGGAACTAAACCATTTATGTAATCTTCTTTGCTGCATTGTTAATTATTTTATTACTATGGATTGAAACTATACTCATACACTAATAAGAGATATGCCATAGTCAAAGGCAGAAAACCTGACAATTAAGAAAGTGACACACACTTAAAAGATAGATCTTGTAAAGGAATATTTTCTCCTTTTTAAGATTTAACTTTCTAGAAATCAAATTTCTTTTCTCTGGAATATAATTTACATGATACCTTTTTTCGTAATCTCCCATCTTATTTCCCTCATAAATATTTACTTGTTCTTCATTGCTCTCCTCTTTTGTCATAAAAGGCAATTATATGCACCCGAAAACTGAAGACCTCTAATTCTAATTAGTGTGTTATATATTTCATCATAGTGGAATGCAGTTTCTACCTCCCCCCCCAAAAAAAATTCTAAAATACTTGTTAAAGCAGCTATTCTTATGAAGCTTATGTAGAAGGGTAGATTAATATTTAAAATTTCATATAAAGACATTTTTATAACTGACATCAGGACTAGAACAAGAGTAAGGTGACTCAGTTATTTGTTGTAGCAGAACAACTAACAAAAATCCATATTATAGGGGAAAAAATTGTAGTCTTTCATGTGCATGATATTTGTTGCTGAAAAGTAGGCATTCTATGCAATGTGTGATGATTTTAGGTAAGTATGAAATATATATTTTATTTTAATATATTACATATTTTTCCCAGATATTGCATAGAATGCTTTGGCTTAATATAAAATAACAAATGTTATTTTGATAAGATACAAAAAAGTGCTTTTAAAAGGTGCAAGTAAAAATGTAAGAAATGCAAAATGCAAGGCAATTTTTTTTGCTATGTAAAGACACAAATATCAGTGTTGAACTATTTATTTTTATACGGTAGAGTGGAATATCATTTTGAATTAATTTAGAAGCACTTCAAATTTTGATACTCGCTTTTGCAAATACAACCTTATGAATCTTAATTGCTATCTGTGGACTCAATAATAGTGGCTGACCTGAGAACAGAAGAGACATACGTATTTTAGGTGAGCATTGAAGATTATGACTTGCCTGCATCATTAAATGTAACTGCCATGAGTATCTCACAATTTACTTGTGACATTTTAATAGTACACTGAAGAAACATGTGAAAATATAAATGTTTCATACTTTGACTTTACTCTTCTGACATTGTGTTGAATTATTAAGTTCATATTTTGCTAGTCATAAATTTAAAGGAGCACATCCACCTATATGCCTGTGGTAATAAAATACTTATATAGTCTTCTGAAGGGCATATATCATTAATCCAAATTTGATTCAACATCTTTTCACCCCTCAAGAAGTTGGAGGTAAAATATTAATGTCAGATATTTCTGTTTTTATATCTATCTATGGCTTTATTATTAGACATTGTAAAATAAACTGGAACTCTTTTAGTGATTCTGTGGCTGTTGAACTACATTTGGAATGTAACATATTTTTTAACATTTCAAAGAGTAATTTTATTATTTGTATTTCTACTTTTTGAACAGATGTAATCTTGTAAATTTTCTGTTTGTAATTTTTTCCCCTTTCCCTTTTTAAGGCAATTTTTACTGTCCAGCATCCTGAGTCTGAGCTATATTTTGTTCTAAAAATAGAGAAAGTTCTTCAAGGAGGAATATCTCAAGCTGCTGATCCTTATCTGCGAGCTCAGTCTGGTTCAAATAGTATTCGTTTAGGTGCAAAAGTACAAAAAATTGCTCGTTCTTGTTGTCAGAGACTAGGTCATTACAGAATGCCTTTTGCATGGGCTGCAAGGTGCATAAATATTATTTTTATATTATTTTATATATTTAAATACCTGTTTTTATATTGATGTGTATATAGTAATAAAATTCATTGAAATAAGTGAAGAGTATTTCAAGACCTTGAACATGCAACACCATAGGGAATTTAAATGATGTAACTGAATTTATGATCCATTGAGGTAAATCACAAATATGAAATTATATGTTTGAAGAAGAGTATAAACACATACATTATGCAGAATGATTATTTCAAAAATTGCTTCTTCTGTGTGATTAAAAAAATGAAGGAATTTCTATTAAACATGTAGAAAATATATTTCTCTTTAATTGACTCTAATAAAATTAAACCTATTTTTTGAGTTTATGATTTTCTATTTCATTCTTTTTTAATTTGCTGAAAATATTCTTCTGTAATTAATCTAAGATCTGTTCTGTCTATTTACATCATGTACGAATTAATAAATTTTTCCTTTAATGGTGTATATTTTTATATAATTCTCAAATTTTAGTTTTTGTATTTCAGAAAATTGTCTGCATTAATTTAAATCATTGTAGAAAATGTATGTATATGTTAGATTATATACCTACTGTAAATTAACAATTGTTATCTATTGTTTCAGACCTATATTTAAGGCCTTTTCTGGTGAACTAGACACATGTTCAGAATTCGGACCTATGTATCGACAAGATGGTACAAAGCTTTCTGATGAAGATTTATTGCGTTTCCTATCAGAATTTAGAAAGTAAATATAAATATCCAAATTTCTAAAGTGTTAATCAGTTTGCATTTGAGTTTTAGTCCTGGTTTTATTTCAACGTTTTGCTGTTGTTTGACATAATGTAGGCTATAAAGGCTAATTTATTAAAAAACACGTTGTATTTTGATGAACATAGTATTGTAAATTATTAAATGTATTTGTAAAGATAAAAATGAAATATTTGTTGGTGTTGGTATTAAGGTATGCTTTTAATGGAAAGAAATTTCTTCTCAATGATAAAAATCTATTAAAAAATATCCATATTTTTTAGTATTGTTTTATTTTATATTTGCAATTTTTGAAAGTTTTCTATAAACTTTATAAAAATAAATTTTAAAAAATAAATATTTCTGTAAATAAATTTTTCGTAGAATAGGTCAAATCTTTTGCTTGGCAGTCTTCAAATCTACTTCCGTACCCAATGTCTCCACCCATCAGGAGCTTACTATTTGTGAGTATGGGTGGGGCAATCCCAAGGCACCCTAGCCCTTCAAGGAATCACCCTGTTTGTGAGATAGGGGTTACAATCCTGGAGTCTTAGTGATCTTTCCAACTTTCTTTTTCATCTTTCCCTTATCTGTGCTATTTCTATTTACTCCAACCATATGGATTTAGTTTTTGGAGGTTGGGTCTCAAAGTGAGATTCTGTTACTTCCCTGTGTTTCCAGTTTCTCATGGAGAGAAAACTACCTACACATTTGCTGTGCATTGTGACCTGTAAGGCTGGAAAGGATGGTCCTCGTAGTTGATGGCTGAGGCACTGTCCCCAACATGCTGCTTTGGCCCCTGCTTTAGACTGAAATAGAAGGCACTCAACTGTCCCTGTTAGTGTCATTCAGCTGGTCATTTAAAGTTCAGTGGCTTTGGGATAAGCTGTCGGAAAAGCTGACTGTGGAGTTTCAGACAAAGTATAGACCCTATTAACCCTGATTCTGTGTATCTGTGTTGGACTTTATGGTGGATGGTGCTGCCAGGTTCAAATCTTTTATTTATTTCAAATATGGCCTCAGACACTTAAACAAATGTAATTCCTAATGCTGAAATTCATCTGCTCTATTTTCTTGTAATAAACAATTCTACTATCAGCAGAGATCTTAAAAACTTTCTCCTTTTCTAATACAAAGATATATCAAGTCTTTTATTGAAGAACTAAAAAAAAAATATCAAATGGCTGCAATCTGAAGATCTCCTTATTGAAACTGCATCTGTAATCAAATTTGTCACCCCTCTAAGATTAAAAATGTTTAGATAAGTCAACATAAGTGTGTGAGCTCTTTAATTATTATTACGGTGTTATCTCAGAGGTCGACTTCATTTTCATTTCAGAAGAAGAAATAGTGTCTTGAGTTGTCTCATCAAGATGTGTGTGCAGCAAGATAGATCAAAATGTGCAAAGAATGTCAGTTTATCATATATCATATATAGTTGCTCATAAACATATAATCAGTCAGATGATCATAAACATATAATCCTGACCTTCAGTTTGCCTGATATGCCAAAGAGTATTAAGGCCGGTTACTTACACTGCCCCTTAAGACCTTACATACCAAACCCTTTGCAGTGCTTTCAGGGCCAGCACTTTGGTCATTCCAAAATGTCCTAAATGGAAATCAGTAAAGGAGGTGCAGACTAAAAATATTTCATATGCAGAAGCAAGAAAATTAATAATAGATATGGAGCAACAAAAAAAAAAGTCATCTGTCATTGCTTTAAAAATCCTTGAAATTAGTATGCATATAAAATAAAGAGCCAGAACAAAACACATAACAAAACAAAACACAGAAAACAATACTCAATATAATAAAAGTATCCTACAACAAACAAAGAAAGGATAACAAAACCGAGAATAATAAAGAAAAAAAGAAAATTCCACAGATCACTGTCAGCGATGCATGGAGTTCCTTTGGGAGCATCAATTCTGAAAATTTAAACTCTGATATGGTTGTGGAAGAGGGACTAAAAATTCTGAGCCACTTACTTCCACATGAAACAAAAGTACACGACCGGAAACTTAAACAGTTGTCATAATGGCCACCTTTGTTTCATAGCATTGTCATAGCTTCCACCAAAATCTCATTAATGTAAAATAAAGGATTGATTTACATCATCCTGTGTGCTTGGCATTTTAAGAAACTCTGTTAAAACTAATGCAAGAAGCTAAGCTTCGAAGCTAATCTTTCACCTAGAAAGATAATCATGTAGGTGAACATATGAATGGGAGTGTCAGCCTCGTTACTTCACTTGAGTATCCCTCTAATCCAATACCTTTAAGCTCAGGCCTCTAAGCTGTTTCTATCCAAATAAATATATGAAGTTTACTTTCAATCTGTTCTGTTTATTTTCTCCCAAATCATCATATTGATCAGCAAGATTTAGATGACCTAATAGAGCAACTGCTTGAACCTTTTATCATAATAGAGGACTTTAATGGCTGTAGTCCACTCTGGGAAAGAAGGGCTAAAAATCCTGGAAGCAGACAAATTGAGCAAATGATAGAAGATTATTGCCTTTGTCTCCTCAATAATGATCTTGCCATCTGTTCACCATTTCTTTTGTCATTTTGTACATTTAATGTACAAAATGACAAAATCATGCTTACAGTGTTGTAAATCATGCTTACAATAGTGATAATTTTTCTGTTTTTGTATCTATCACACAAGGAGGAGTAAATACCATGTCAAGATTCCCCCTCCTCATTTTATACTAATTAGGGCAGACTGGGAACTCTTCTCATTTTTTGCAGACATCCCAGAAGAGATGGTAAAAAATGTGCCAGTTGATGATGCTGTGAAAGGGGTCATGGATGTCATTATTCAGGCAGCTGTCATCATTATTCCGATAACATTAGCAACATGGTTTTGAATATTTTGGAATTATCCAAAATATTCAAAACCATGGTGGAACCATGAATGCCAACATACGTTGAAGCAACAGAGAAAAGTTTAGGGTGTTTTTCACTTTGTCAAAGCTTATTGCCTGCAAAAAATCTAAAGCAAATGCAAGAAGAGTAAAGTGCAAGAGCCAGAGGGATTCATGGATATCCTATGTGTTTGGAATAATACCATCTACATCTAGTAAACAAGTGTGGGAAAGCCTTCGAAAAGCATGCGGATTGTACAGACAACTCACTTTCCTTTCTGAAAAAAGATGGCTGAGTGATCAGCAAAACAGAAGAAATTACAGATACTATTGGTGAAAATTTTGCTGTAGTTTCTAGTGACAGCAACTACCCTCTACTCCCAGCATTTCTTTCTGTCAAGCGACACTTTGAAGAAACTCTGATTCCATTCAGCTCTCCCAGCTGTGAGCCACATAATGCAAAATTTACAACTTCTGAGCTAAGAACTTTAATGCAGACACATCCAGTGATGTGAATTAGGAAATACTGAAACATCTTTCCTGTAAGTCATTGACTGCTATTCTCACCTTTTATAACTGAGTGTAGAAGAGAGCTGTTGTCATTCTCATACTTAAGTCAGAGAAAGACTTGATGAATCCTTCAAACTATTGGCCTATTGCACTAATGAGCTGTATTTGCAAACTATTTGAAAAAAATGTTAAACTGCTGCCTCATCTATTATTTGGGGGGATGGGGAACATGATCTGCCCTTATCAGAGCAGTTTCAGAAAAGGGAAGATGACAATTGATAATATGCTAACAGAATCCAGAAATGGTCTGAAAAGTAAGGCTTTACCTTGATAGAGATTACCTTGATATACTTTCAATAGAGTAGTCTTTTTGTATGTACTTTCGTACAAAGTAAGGGCTTCATCCTGTGCCTGTACTACATCTTTATGGATCAATGATTCCAATTGCATCAGAAGTAAAGTTTTTGGAGTAGTGTTCGACTAAAAGCTATCCTTCCTTCCCTGTATCGAGTACTAGCTCAAGAAATATTTCAAAATTTTAAATCTCTTAAAAGTCTTGGCAAACACCTCCTGGGTCACAGTGTGTTGTTTTTTACTTTGTATTTATAAGAGTGCTCCTTCACTCTAAATTAGACTACAGCTGAGTTGTTTATGAATCTGCACAGTCTTCAGTTTTATTAAAATTAGATACTATTCATAATCAGACTGTGATAATTTGTTCTGGAGCATTCAGAACATCTTCTATCAAGAGCCTGCCTGTTGATTGTTATGAACCATCACTTCTGTTAAGGCATGAACAGGTGTCTCTTCATCAGTATGTCATTATCAGTCAGTCTAATCATCCTCTCTAGGTCTGTAGGCTTGATCATTATTATAAGCTTCTATTTTCTGCATGGCCTCTTAACATTCTCCCATTTTTTCGAAAGATGTGAATCATTGTTGGAAAATTATTACGTCCAGCCAATAAATTATGAAGTTCAGCCAGTAAAACATCTAGAAGTCCCATCTTCTAGATGCTAGCCATTTATTGTCCAGCCAATAAAGCATCTAGAAGTCCCATCTTGGGATAAAGCAAACACTGAGCTTCTGGATGTGTTTCAACATCTTGGTAAGAGGCACACTAATGAGATAATATACAGCCAACGTTTTTTACACATGGAGGAATACAGTGCTTTTATTCCCATATTCAGTTCAAAATCAGGTGGTCATGTAGGAGCGTCACTCATAATAAAAGACCATACTGCGAGCAATGCCTGTTCTGTATTTAGCACTGAATTGACTGCTGTGTATTCTGTTCTTACATTCATCTCTAAGCAATTCCAGAAAGAATTTATAATTTACAGTGACACATTAAATACTGTAAAAGTTTTAGTTATTTTTACTGACATCAGGAATCCTTTACTGATGGACATTTTAGGATTACATCAAAAATTAAAAAGCCATGGGTATCAAATTCTTTACTGCTGTGTCCCTGGCTATGTAGGTATAAAAGGAAATAAGCTGGCAGACACAACAGCAAAGTCTGCAACTATTTTATCTAACCAGCTTGTCTCTCACAATGGTATCAAAATGATCATCAAAAGAGAATGCTAAATAAATGACAATTGTTTTGGGATGGTCTGTTGTTGAATAAATTACGGAGTGTAAAACACGAAGTAGAAAATGTATGACACCATGAGGAGCCAAAGGGAGGAAGTCTTGTTAACATGCTCAAGGATGGGTCACTCTTGAGTCATACACAGTAACCTTTTGAAGGCAGAGAGGAACCTCTTTGTTAAAATTGTAATTGTGTTCTGTCTGTGCATCATTTTCTAATTGAAGGTCCCCATTTTACAAACTTCGATTAAAGTATTTTAGCGTCTGTGACTTCCTTTTTGATCATATTATCATGAAAGATGTAAATAACAATTTGTTTCTGTATCTGAACGAGACAAGTCTTTATTACTTAATTTTATTTTATTATATGTTCTTTGTTAATATTTTAATGTATTTCATATTTTACTTTTGATTTTTAGTCCTGTTTTATATTTGAAATCATGTGAGTATTATTTATTTGTTTACTTTGTAACATCTCATTTTTTCATTTCGTGTGATTTTTATAACTGTGCTCTTGCCTTAAATTTGTGCTTGTTGTTGCTTGTGGCATACTTCTTTTGGATGTTTTAAACATGTTTTTGGCATATATAACCTTTAAGCTTTTGTGCCAGGCAATCCACTACTACCACCACCACATCCAATGTTGCCAACTTTTAAGAATTTTGTTAATTAAACTAAACCAAATTAGCAGCCAATTATTCTATACTTTTTCCATCAAGAAACAGTATACTAAAAGAGAGATACAGTACTTAGTAGAGCTTGCCATAAGCAACAGAAACTTAAGCATTGGCACAAGGTTATTTAGGCACGAGGTTGTTACTTTGCGAATTTTATGTTTCACTTTGGCATCCTTTTCTTCTGTTTTGACTTGAGCATTCGTTGTTAAAATTTCTTGGAAATTTGCTAACCAAAATTTATCTCTGTGTTGATCTCAGAATTGTCTGTCAACAATAATAATGAGGTTTGATAGGCCAGTTCCTGAACTTCACTGAACTCCATAGTTATTTAACTGTTAATAAATCTGACAATAATAACTGGTAATAACTGTTGTAAAATGGTATGTGTTATCACAAATTGGTGTCTGTTGATCAATTTTTTAATGTGTCATGTACCTATGTATTTGTATAAAACTCGAGCAACAGTGGAGGAAATACATATTCTGAAGTAATTTTCTTAGTTATACTTGCATTTTTATGAAGTACTATGTAAAAAAGGCCTTAAAACTAACATTAGAATTTGCAAAAGGATCATAATGACAGTTTATTTGTTACATGTTCAGTATGCGTCAAATATGGTACTTTCGGCCTGTCTGCACTCATTTTCAGTAGTTGGTAGAAATGGCATAGTTTTGGCATATTTTCAAGTATAACCAAGACAATAGCCAATATGTGCATATAAATGTTACACATATGTTTTAGTACATGTGGATTTACATACTGTATATTTTAACATGAGTACTGAATAATTGTAAATACTGACTACAAAAATGTAAATGTCAGTCATACTGAATTTTTTCCTGCATAAATTTTCATGCTTTTTATGGAAAATTCTTAATATCAATCATATAGATTTTCTTTTTAGTCCAAAGCAGCTTTGTTCCTGAGGGACTATTGTTTTTGTTTTGCGATTTTGTGTCAAATTACTCTGAATGTCCTTTTCACTTTTCAAATTGTTGCCACCAAATATTATCGCCCTGAGTTATATTTGAAGAAATTAAATAATGAAGAATCTGCATAAATGTGTGTATATTTCTCACATTTTGATAAAACAATGGTACCTAGAGCCATCAAATTTTGAATGACATAGTCCTACTGCGAATATGGGCATCTGGCATCCCAAATGGGAAATCTGGAATTTATTTTATTATCGATTTCATATTTTGTAAAACTTTAAAATGAATTTTTGATTAACAAACTCAAGGATTTCAAAGCAAGCAATGGAAGAAGAATTGTACATAAAAAACATTTTTATCTTCAGCACGTGAGACTGTGTATTGGAATTCGAAAGATGCACTCAGTTTAAAATGATTTTGCGATATTGCTCTTGAACTGAATTTTATGGTTTAAATGCAAAGAACATGATATTTAATAAACAAAGATAACACACAAAATGTTAAAAAAAGGCTCTTTAGACGTAATTTAAAATCTGAAACATTTCAGATTTTCTTTTCTTCCCCCCTCATAAAATTTCTTGTCTTTTTTTTAATTCTTTATTGTATTATTATTTATGAACATTACATTGTATATAAAGCATAAAGATAGCTAAACTAATATTTTTCATTAATTCACAAAAGTGCTAATGAGTTTGCGACTTTTTGTAAGGGTGTAGATTATCAAAAAGTGCCTCAAATACTAATGAAAACTGTATATACAGAATACTATGAAAATACTGTGTGTGCTTTTTCCAAAGCTAATTGTGCATTGTGTACTAGTGTGAATTAGTATAGATTATGCATTTGGGATGTCTGTGAATATCCTAGCATCAAAATCAAGTATCAGAGATATTTTAATTGGAGTTAGGTAATCATAAAAATTGCCCTTAAAATGAAATCTAATAGAAAATAGCTAAATATCACCTTATTTCTGTGTAAAATATAGCTGTTTAATTGAGAAAATAGTTGTCTGCTTTCCAGGAGGTAAATTTTTTTAGACCATTAGGTGAGACATTAGGAGAAAAAATCTCGAAATTGAATATATGCAAAATGTAGAATCAGTAAATAAATATATAGGTGAATCAGAATAATCACTTTGATTTTTCCACTAGCATGTGCTCTGTGCATCACATGTGTAGTCATAGGAAAATAGATGAAGTCTGTTGCATGAAAGATAAATTAAACCATAAAAGTCATATACAGTGAAATACGTTTAATGAGAAAACGCTAAAGGCAAAATATAAGTTAACATGAAATAATACAATGTTCCTGACAAATTACTATGTATTTTCATGCATTTTTTTCCCTTAACATGAAACAAAAATTTTAGAAAACAAAAAAAAAACTAGATTTCTTTTCTGGGAATGAACAAAATACGGAAACAACAGCCGTCTAGGGGATATTTAAGTGGGGTGTGAAATGAAAGAGAGGTGGTTTCACATATTTCGTAGAAAGAAGACTAACTTGGCTTGAAGTATCTTCAGAATAGCCTGTGACATGAGTCAGTTTTGTTTATCTTAGCTACTTTCACCCTCCACCCCCTACAAATGCCACACAAAAGCATCTCGTCTCTCATCATTTGGCCTTGGAATTCGTCGATTGGATCGTTAAAGTTAGATGAGAGATTCTTATGAGAAAAGCATGAGGTTGCAATGATAATTAATAATTATTTGGCTCACCCTAGCGTTGCATTGAAAGCTATAAAGCTGATCTTTTTTTAATCTGAATGCAACAAGTGTCTTGCAGCCTTGTGATCAAGGGATTATACAAAACATGAAATTTTCTACCAGAAGCAACTGCTTCGAAAATATTTACTCACAATCAAAGCAAATGAAGATTTCTAGATCAATTAATTAGGTGCTCTTCATATGTTGTACGCTGCATGGAATTCAGTAACTCCAAGAGCGATTGAAAATTGTTTCCATCATGCAGGATTCTCAGAAGTATCAGATTCTTCGGTGTAAAAAGTAATGGAGAAGGAGGACATTGAAACTGAGAGGACACTTAATGAAATGTTTTAAAAAGTTTCTGTATTATTGAACTGCCTTACTCTATCATTGGAAGAATATGTTGCAGTACATGATGATAATGTGTGTACAACCTCAATTATAGTAGACAAAGACATTTTGGAGTTTGTTCAAAGCTAAAAAAATATCATTGATGCAGATTCCAAAGATGAAAATGAAATGAATGATGCA
This sequence comes from Stegodyphus mimosarum, assembly GCA_000611955.2. Taxonomy (NCBI): domain Eukaryota; kingdom Metazoa; phylum Arthropoda; class Arachnida; order Araneae; family Eresidae; genus Stegodyphus; species Stegodyphus mimosarum. The sequence goes on from KK114496.1 coordinate 99,403, forward strand.
GATCATGTTCCCATGTCATCCGAAATGAGAAACACTATGAAGAGTACGTGCAGTTATTTAGACGTGCATTCCAGTGATGAAATGAGCAAAATAGACAGCTTCGAACAATTTGATGCTAAAAAAGACAATGCAAAGAAAAATATCAGATTATTTTCCCAAAACTCAATAAATGTTTTGTTTTTCGAAAAACTTGAAAATTTTGCATTAAATGTCATTAAGTTCTTGTGGATGTTTTAATGTAATTGATTTTTTTTAAATACATGCATATATACATATCTATGTAAATAAAATGTACTGTAATAAATTAATTTTGTTGAATATATGTTTTTTTAATAGCCTTTAACACGAAATTGTTTTAACATGGAAAAATATTTCAGTCCCCTCAGTTTCATGTTAAATGATTTTTACTGTATTAGTTTTTCATAAATTGAAATGTTTTCTTAAATACCATTTGTTTATTTAGCATACATTTTAATATGGGTATAGAAAAAATGTGTTTGATTATTAAGTAAATTATGCTCTGAAAATAGAGCATCAAAATAAAATAAAAATTAAATTCTGAAATGTTTTCAAAATGTAAAGTATATGCCCTGTGTCCACTAAAGGCCTTATGTGACCCCTATTTTTGTATCTTTTGGTCATAGACATATTGTTCCTGTTACAGAAATGTTTTAAATGATACCAATATTTCATGTTTTGGCACTTTTAAATTTAGAAAATCAGTTTTTTAAATTATAAAATTTAATTTTAAATAAAATTTAACTAAGGGCCATAATATGAATATTTTCTTTATTTAAAGCATTTTTGACAGTTGCAGGAATAAAGGCTACTAAGACTTTTATGAGTAGGCTGTATAATTATAAAATGTAAAATGAAGACATGCTTTTAGCAGCTGATTTGCCCATAATTATGTTCATGTGATTTGGATAGTAATGTGTGGTGCTTTTTTTCCCTCTTTGAATTTGCATTTACTGTTTCATAATTTAGGCCTGAAAAGTTGAAGCATCTTACAGTTATTCCAGGTTGTATAAAGATGAATATTCATTTACTAAAAGAACTTCCACAAAGTGAGTACTTCATTGTTTATTTTTGTGTACATTTGATATTACGATAGCTTGCAATATAGTCATGTGAAGTCAATTAAAAAAAATTAATGTTTTATATTTAATAATTAATATTACAAAAATATTTTGGCATCACTGTGTGAGTCATTCTCAAGCATGAGTTGGTAGTCGTGTGGTGATGAAAGCAGTGTAATAAGCAATGATTTGCCCATTGATGTCTCCAATATTAGTTTCTGTAAGTTACAGAAGTGCAGCTGTGAACTTATGTAATATGTTAAGATGTTTGATATGTCTTGAAACGGTGGCTGTGACAAAAGTATAAAAATTTGTAAAATAATTAAATGTGTTTCTTTAACATGGAGGAGTTTTATTTAGTGGCAGAAATTAGTGATTAGTATGCTCCAATAAGGTAACGAGTCCTCTCAGAGGCAAACTATTTTACAGTCAAATATATAGAGAGATTTTAGTAAGGCACTGGTTAATGTTACCCTTTAGACTACTTACTAGTTGAGTGACCACCTTTATCAGTCACAAAAAGTGGAAGATAGGTTGTCAGAATTTTCAAACCAGTATTAACAATAATGGTAAACTTATAATTAAGAGTAATATATCTTATATTATGTATATAATGTTTAATGTGTGGAATGCTGAATTCATATAATTCTGTAATTTTTTTTATGCTAAAGCTTGCTGCACCTGATGTTGCAACTTTTGTAATAATACAATGGAGAAACAGAATGCTCTCCTCATTAAGTGCATAAGAGACAGTCTCATCCTTCTTAACATTTGGTGAGCTGCTTAGGCACACAGTGCAACTCATCTTCCAGTTGCCCAATTGTTTGATGATATTGTGCATACTACACGCTGAGTAGTTGAGCTGCTTGTTAATGTTACTAAGTTGAATGTGACAATCATCTCAAACAAGAGCTTCAATAAGACATGCATTATCATCTGTGGTGATGTGCTTGTCCTACTAGTTCATTCCTCATTTTGCACATTTGTCCAATTTTTATTGAATCAGTGCACCAAAACCAAACATGTTTATATAATATAACATTAACATGATGCATGAAATGTGTTAGTGATGAAATTTCTGCATGTGAACTTCACTTTAAACATGAAAACCATATTGCACTTTGCACTTCAGCCACATTATCATTAACACAACCATTTTATAACTCATACACTGACATGAAAAATTATAGAAACTCATGTGACTAGAACGATTTTATAGCTAAGAACATGGAACTTGCATAAAATTTTTATTTTGTTGGAATTTTTATTTGGAATTTCTTTAAAATGTGAAATTGATCTGTGAAAAAATAAATTTAAATAACAACATAGGGAATGTGATATAAAGTGTGGTTGCAAAAAGTTGGCATTATAACTTTTTAGAAGTACTGAAAAAAATAATGATTATTATTTAGGTGTATTGTCATTCCTGACTGAAATACAAGCTTCATAGTAATTTTCCATGCTCTATGGCCCAGGAGTTACTGAGGTAACCACAATGAATAGCACCTTCATGCTTCCAGAGAAGGACAGATAGGCACATCTGAGTGCTTCTCATACGTGTTTTGCTTTATTTAAATCTGAAGAATATGTGAGCCATTCCATCTACTGGATTCTTTTGCCTTCGAGATAATCAGTCACTAGTGTAGCATGATGGAAATAAACATTATCATCCATTTAGAGGAAGTTATTACCAGTTGCACCACTAAAAATCTTGACGTAAGGATGAAGAACCTTATCTCTGAATGTTTGAGCACTATATAGTTAAACTGGTTAAAATAAGTAGGTCAGTGTAGTCATTCAAAATGATGCCCACCCAGATTATGATTTCATCACTTTTGTATATTGAGGCCTTTCAGAGATGTTTTTAGGGTTTATTGTGTGAGTTTTACTTTCTTTAGACTATAAAATGTCTGAAATCTCTCTGAACAAAAAGGAGATTCATCAGTAAAGATAATTCAGTTCTAGTCTCAAGTACTTCAATCATGGTGATCTCTGCGGCATTTCAAATGGAGCATTTTGTAAGCCAAGCTAATGGACACAAATCATGGGCATTTTTGTGTACAACCCTCTTTTATGCAACCTGTCACTCATGATAATTCTAGATAGTTGAGTTCCTATAACTGCAGCAAACTCTCTTGCAATTTGGGTTACATCAGCTATCTGTTTCTTTTAGTAATTTGTTGTAGAAGTTTTTTTTACCATGACCTGGTTTTCTGCATACATCATTTTTGTTTTTAAACTGCATTAATGATTATTAGTGTAATTAGTTCCAAAATCTGAGAAATTAGATTTAATATATATGAAACATCCGACAATATCTGGATTGAATTTTAATATATGTGAAACATTTGGCAATATCTGGATTGATCAATGTTTAGAGAACCATGAGGCAGAAATTTAAATTACTTATACTATTTTTTGGCATCGCCTCTTAGTGCTCTTAACACATTTTTTTTTCCTTTCCATCTGGTTGCAAGCTTCTGTATTCCAGCAGCATAGAATTAATTATGTTGGCTGTCTTTAACATTATTTAAACTCCTATTTGTAAAGTATTTAAAATTTCGTTTTGTAATTGAATCTGTTTATTGAAATTGTTATGGCGAATTGTAATTACGATCATATTAATAATAAACGTTTTTACATAAATAAGAAAAAAATTGTAATGCATGTGTCTTTATCTGTTTTGTTTAGCGATTTTCTTAGCTCTAGCATTCTTTGTACATTTATGTAATGTCATTATTTATTTACTTACAATCCACTGTATTATCACTACCTTAAGTCAAGCTGTCTAATAATAATATTGTCCAGCAACGTATTGGTATTAAGAACAGTGGTATTATGAATTCAATAAATTTATAAAGTTTTTATGTAAATGTTCAAAAAAAAATTCTGTATAAAATAAAAGGAAATTGAATCATTTTCACTGATTTGGCAAAAATTTTAAATATTCCAGAGGGAATCTGAGCATGTTATAAACTGAAAACACATGATTTGCCTTAATACTGCAGTGATTAGGACATTTTAAATGCTAAGTTTTATTTATAAATTTGCATGCATCATTAATCAATTTTTACATTAGTAATAATATTATTCTAGCTCTGAATCTCACATTATTAAAAAACATATGATTAATTTCTGATTAGTTCTCTTACATTTATGCCTATGTATCCATAGGCATGAAAAAGGAGTTTTTTTGCATGGTGTGATTTTTCTGTCTTAGATACCTTGATGTCGTCATTAATGCCTCTAGTGCCATTTCCTGTTCCACCCAAATGTGAACCAACATTAGAAATAGAGCAGTTTCCTAGTGGAATACCTAGCAACTGTAGTCCATATACAACATACATTAATCATCTGTATATATTCCCTAAGTGTCTCAAATATGAAAGTCAGAAAACATTTACCAAGGTAAGATTTATTCTGTTACATTATATCTAGATTTTCACTATTACTGTAACAAAAATATTATTTAGCATTGTAACTAACAAAATTCATTTCTATGATATTATATAGTGTTGGACTTGTTAAGTTGTTCAAAATATTTAAGCAGGCTTGCACTTAATGATTTTAGTACAATTATTTGGTATGTTCATTGAAATGAAGCATCTGCATAAAATCAGTTTAATAGGATAGTACATTCTGCATTAACCTATTAAATTGTGCATACATAAGCTGTCTTCATAATTGTGTCCACATCAAAATATGTTTATCGACTTTAATATTGCATTTATCTTACTGTAACATTCTTCGACAACGTTTTACACATTATGAACATTTAGCATAGCAGTGTGATATTTATTGATATTAATTATAGTTAGCTGATATGTTCTTTGTGTAATACTAAAAGCGTTATGAATAGTAGCATGAAAAGTGCTTGTAATAATAGTGAATAGGAAAAACTATTAATATGCACCACACATTTTTATACTACTTGCACCTCTCAATCTATTCTCTTCATGATGCATTTAAAAAAAAAATATTTATGTAATTTCATTTTTCCTTGTGTATTTCAGGACTGGATTAAGAAATGCATATATGTATGTGCATATGTGTGTGTGCATGTTTATACATGAACACATCCATACATACAGGCATACATACATACATTTCTGAATGCGGTCCTGATAACAGAAGAGCACCAAAACATCTTTATTGCCTGAGTGGACTTTTCAACCTGGTTCACTCTTACATATATATATATATATACTCTTACATATATAGCTATGTATAAACAGAAAGTCCTGTTTCAGTTACAGTATTTAAATTTTTCTCCTTGGCTGTTCTTTGCCAAGTATAAGTTTCATTCCTACTGTGTGCATTTTTTTTCTTCCAAATTTTTTAAACTTGAATTTTTTTATTTTCATGAGTAAAATAGCTGTTAAGGAAAGAAAACATGTAACTTTGAAGATGTCACATTTTTCAATAACTCTTTAAGATGCTTTAGTTCAACTTACTATTATTGAGCTGAATTATTTTCAAAATGATTAAAATAAAAATCTCTTATGTTGAGTGTCCAAATTTTTACACTGCTTTGGAAATCAGTGTGTGTTGTCTCTTATTACATATTTGTTCAAGAAAGTATGTTTAACAGAAAATCTCTAATGCGAAATACATTTTCTTTAAGATGCATTTAGGTAATCCTAAATAATCAATGATAACATTGCATTGTCTTTATATATAAGGTTAAATATTGAGAAAAATATCAAATGAATTCAAAAATCTTATTAATATCACTGTGCATAATTTATTGTAAAAGAAGTAGAAAATACTGTTGTACACTTGATAGTGTTAATTTGGTGTCCATTTACTTCATGCTATAAGAAAAGAGTTAATGTTATAAATTCCCTTGTTTCATGTTTTAAATGTATCTGTTTGAAAAACATTACCAGCCTGTCCATATATCTTCTGCTTCATGTAGTCCCAAAAAGAATAAGAAAACTGAGGTTTCACTGTAATAATAGTGTGCTGTCTTGCATGCTTAATATGAAATTTTGTATGATGCTATTTTTGTGAACTTCAAATGCATGCCTGTGGAAGAATTTTCAAACATGTTATGTAAATTATGTGAGCTCTTTTTGTCAAGTGTTGTGATGGGCTGTTATTTATTATCTCTCAGTTTTTTTTAACTATGCTTTTGACTTTAAGATATTGATTTAGTTAAAGTCTCAAGAATAGAAGTATGATGATTGAAGCATTATATTACATTATGAAACAATAGCTTATATCATTATTTTTGGGAGAGTGGCATTATGCTGTAGAGAGGATAATTATCATATATTGAGATCCTAGATTGTATGCAGATTTCAGATTCTGCATAATACTAGACAAGTTCTGATGCTTGCATAATTCCAGTTTTAACAAATCTTTCTAGTTTGTGATTATCCTTAGTATTTTGTCTGTTATATATACAGGGTGATTCAGAACTATTGTTCAGAAATCTGCATGTAGGTCAGGAAGATGATAACAAGCACGAATCATATAGGAACATATCATTTCAAACACAGTTCAGATGCATTACATTCCCACAAAGCCAGAGACCAAAAGATATAATGCAGGTCATAAATAATGGTAATCTGTTACACAAAGACAAGTTTACATAACATTTTAGTTTATGAGAAAGTTTTAAAGCAGGTGTTCAAAGTTACGACCTGCAGCTATAATGATGCCTTGCAATGGCAATGCAGTGATTGATGAACGTTTGTAAAAATTCCTGGTGTATCGTCAACAACTCCATTTGAAGCAACAATTCGTGCTACTAAATCCATATCCGATTTGAGAGGGAATTCATACTCTAAGGTTCTCATGTAACCCCAAAGAAAAAAATCAAAAGGAGGCTGATCTGATAAACAAGGTGGGCACTGGATGGGTCCAGTGCTCGCATCTCTATATTGATGGGTAGTGTGGGAGAAAATGGGCTGGTTGTCAATCATGTTAAAATCGCATCTTTAGCACATGTACCGGTAGATCACTCTGTAATTCCAACAGAACTTGAACCAGGAAGCTGTGATAAATCTTTCTATCTAGGGTGGCTGGAAGCAAGTAGGGACCGATCATTCTATCACCAAGCAAACCTGCCTGGATGTTGATACCGCAGCTATGTTGAGTGGCATGGGACCGTGTGGCTCTTGGATTTTCATGTTCTTACACATGCACATTGTGTACGCTGGAAAAAAAAAAGAGAGAGAGAGTGATGGAACAGTGCTATAGCTCCCTTTCTACTGGGCCGATTGGCGAAATTCAAATTGCATTTTCAATGTCTCGACAGCGTGACTTGTATTTTGACACAAAATCGGATTTTTCTGAAATGACATGCCAGTTCTTTTACATATTTCGATTCTATGACTCAAATTATGCCAAACTGCAAAATTTTGTAAAAATCGCATGAGAAGTTTTTAAAAAATTCAATTTCAAACTTTTAGCTTCTTAAGGTTAATTGAATATGATATATATTTATTAATATCTCTTTTTTTTATGAAACTTACTTGATTCCTTCTTACACAGCTCGAAATTTAGGTTCACTCCAAATGACATTCACCCCTATTTTATGATTTATTTTTAAAATCTGTATTTTTAAATAATATTTTTAAATTTTTGGAAAAAGATTTTAAATTATAACCTATAAAATTTTTATCATTACCTTAAAGTAAATTTATTTCTAAATATATCTGCAAAAAATTAGAGCTTTTTATTCAAAATTTTCGAAGATATACGTGAATTTACACATTGGTGTGTTTTAAAATTTGGTATATTTGTTGAAAGCGATAATAACATTTAATGTGGTTTATGCACTTTGCTAAAGTTATTTGAAAGTAGAATGATGTGACTTTTTTTTCCGCTCATCAACAATTGTAGAAAGGTAGGAACGATGTGACTTTTTTTCCACTCTTCACAATGGAAGGGATAGGAAAATAGTTTACCATGTATTAAGAAGTTTGCCAAATGAATTATTCTTGGCAAAAACTGAAAAACATTCGCGAAATTAAATTTTTTAATTTCTCCGTAAATTTTGCACCAAACTTTACAAAATTTAAACCTATGTTAAAACAATACTATGTATAAATCTAATACATAGCCTTAGTCGTGCTTTCAAGACATGAAAAGTGCAGTTTGAGTTTCGTCAATCGGCTTAGTAGAATGGAAGATATAGAACTGTACCCTTTTTTTTTTGTGCAGTGTACATTGCAGATGCCCTGTATTGTAAACATTCCTTCTTCAGAGGATATTGGCTACAAAGTTAGGGATCAGTGCAGGCTGCTGTACAAATCAACATGCAAAGTCCACACACTGCTGGTAATCACTGGCGGACAGTGCTTGCACACCTTGCACGTGGTACAGATGCAACTTATCTGCATGTAAGATATGCCAAAAACTGGATTGAGATACACATGCATGCTGCAGTACTTCGAGTACTCTTCCCGAGTTATTTTTGATTTCTAACAGCACAGAATTTTCCAGGCTACATGTCCACCTTGTTCTGTCAACAGCAATATTGTTCATTCATGTTTTGAAATGTCCAGTTTCATTCAAAATATTATGCAGATGTCTGAGCATTTTATAATCAGGGATACATCTACTGAGAAGATGTGAAAGATATAGTTCCCTAGCAGCTGTTCCACTGCAATTATCTGTGCCATAAATGATGTGCATATCTGCTGTTTCTATATTTTTGTAATAATTCATCCTTCCATATGCTCATACATCGAAAATACACTTTTCATCGCTTCATCCTAGTTGGCTTTTCTTGCAACCTCTAGCGCCCCCTTGCACATCTATGTTGTGCATCCACTATATGCTCTTATATCATTCTTGCTTGTTATTGTGTTCCTGACCTACATGAAGATTTTTTAACAATAGTTCTGAATTACCCTGTAAATATGTATAGGCAATATAAAATCATAATAAGTGATGTGTGTGTATTATATGTTTTTTATATGTGTATATGAATTTACTTGCTGTTAGGAGAAAAGAAAAGCTATGGATCTATTTGCCTGAAATTTTTTTCTTAGGAAATAGGTTACATTAGGCATTAAGAATCATGAGTGTCAACATGAAGGATGTCCAGAAAAGTATGTAAGCAGTAAAACATTCATAACAATAGCAAATGCCACATGTGTTTCACTTTTCCATTTTCTGGGATTTGTTTAAGATTTCATCAGTGCAAGGTTCACAAAAATGTCTAATCTTATAATGTAGTGTTCTTATTAAGTAAGCAGAGATTATTCAAAAAAGATTATCTGTGGATGGCAATCACATTACTGTCTACAAATATTTTTATTTTGTTTGAAAATTGTAACATTAAAATGTTAAAGAATGAAACAATAGTTTATCATGCTTTAGAACATCATTATTTTTATTGGCATCAAAAGGAATTCGGTAACATGCATGACAGCCAGTTTGGTATGATTTTATTTTATTCTTTGGTACTACTTTGTTCTGTTATCTTTTATTTTTACATAAACATATTTTATGGTTTCAACTTTTAATGGTTGTATTTAGTTACTTTGATTTTTATTGGATGATTTCCAATCTAAATTGTAACTAAGTCAGTATCTCATTACTAAATTTATGTTAATATTTATTTATATTTCTTTAGTTTTCTGAACGATATTGCTGTATTTCTAGTTAACATTATTCAAAATTATTATTTTATTTTATTTTATTGTTTGTTATATCAATCTTTATTTTCAATCTAATGTATGCATTTTTATCGCTTTATCTGATGAAATTTAAAATTGTTTCCATAGTTTTGTAAGTGAAAGAAAATAATAATAATTCTCCCCCTTTCTTTAAGAAAGTAGAATTGTTGAGGATTATTCAGTGCTCTAAATTTTCTGGTGAAGTGTATGGTAATAATAATAAATCTAAAAATTTAGCTTGCTGTTTTGATTGACAAAACAACTTATCAGATTAAAAAAAAAGAGTGTCTAAATTTGGTTGCCTTTCATATATTTTTTTTTGTGATTCATGTTCAATTAAGAAATATTTTAATGATTATTATTTTTGTCTGAACGTCGTTTACATCTGCATATTCAGAACTTACTTGTCATTTATTATCATAAAATGTATACCATTTCTGTATAAAAACACATCAGTTATCTAGATGAATTTATTTGCAATAAAGGTAGATGAGTATCATTCATGTGAGAGTTTTTTTTTTTTAACTGCATTTAAGGCAGTAAGTAGAGTGTAGTCAGAGCATATACAGATTTAGTTCTAGAATTAGTTTAAGTATTTGCCAGAGCACCAATCAGGTTGAGCAGCCCATGGTCAGACAGTATTCAACTACCATTTTATTTTTGTTGATAATACATATCCTCAGTTGAGATAAATGAAACAATCAGTAGTTTTTTTAACTGTTGGTATTGGCTTGGTACTTCAATTTAATATGTATCCCAGCTATAGTACCAAGAAGCATTGGTTAATATAGTTAGTATATTATATCTGCAAAGCATGAGATCCCCCCACACACTAAATAATCTTTAGTTAAAAAATTATCATAATTGTAAATATGGGGGACTCCAAGTAAAATACCTTAAGTTTTAGTTTAGTAAGTGAAGAGTTCAGCATTTCATATAAATTGATTTAGAATAGACACAACAATAATTAAGATAATAATTGCAAAAAAAAAATTACCTTATATTTAAAAAGGAATTATTCATTTATTGATTGCAAACTGAAGTTCAAAAGTAAGTTTATTTCTAATATTGTGTAGGTTTTAGTATCTTCTTTTCTTTAATTCCTAATATTTAGGGTACTGAATATTAAAATTAGTCAAGCTAGAATACTGAATGTTTGTGCATTTTAATATGTACGTTTTAATATAAGTCTGTGAAATATACAAACGTCATGTGTAGTTTTTTTTAATGAGGCAATTTAAAAAGGAAGAAATTACTTGGAATTTTTGGAATAAAATACTAAGAGCCACTAAGATGTAGATAAAAAGAATTCAAAATTTTACCTGTGACGGAGTTATACAAAATTTCTGTGTGGAACCGTCTGCTGTACATCATTTATTTAGACTAGTTGAGATCTTGCATATATGTTGTAGAAAATTCATGTTATTGGCTGCAGTAGCTGTCTGAATATGCCACAGATCTGGCATATTTTGAAGTGGAAACTTGCTTCTGCTGAAAAAATATTGGGTCATCCAAAAAAGATCTTTTTTTTTTTAATGATAAATAATGATGGAACAATAAAAAACGTAAGGAAATTTCATTAAATCGCATAAGCGCCATTTTGTTCTATGGCTTTTTGTCATCTGTCTAGCAGTTGGAAAATTCCCTTTTTTAAGTAAGTTTATTCATAAAGAAGTTATTAAGGTTTTATTTGACCATCTTCAAAGAAATGAACTCCATGCCTTTTAGAGAATTTTGAAGTGACTAAAAGAGATGAAAATCCGAGGAGGCAAGGTAATAGGGTATTAATGTCAAGTAATCTTTTGGTCATGCGCAGAATATCAAATCATTTTTAATACCAATGTTACTTGATTTTACAATCTTTGATGTTTTGCTATAGCTATGTGTCAGGGATTCAGTATGTGTATATTGTTTAATTTGGTGAGTTTTGATAGCATATTCAGGCAAACATTTTAGCCAGCATTTGTTCTGAATTGTCTTTCATAGATATTCAAGAGTAACCCTGTACGAGGTTGGATAATCTTGCCACATTCCATGAGTTTTACCAAAAGAACACCTTTTTGGTCCTAGAACACAGTAGCTATGTACTTTTTGGAGAAGGTTTGCTTGAACTTCTCTGGTTCATTTGGGGAATGAATATGAATCCAGTGTTTGGATTGCTGTTTTGTTTCTTGAGTGTCGAAAGAAACTCCCTCTGAACTCCGGTGATAATCTTATTAAAAAAATCTTCTTCATCATGATGGCATTGGAGAAATATTAAGATGGAACTGTGTTTAGTGATGGTTGTATGGCATCTTCAGAACCTATCTTGCACAGAGTTTGCGGTATTGGTGTCTCTTACTCATGTTGGTGTAGAGAGCTCCCCATGAAATTTTGGAAACTTATCACTAAGCACAGAAATTGCGAACTTGAAATTTTGTGCCAGAAATTGTGTGACGATTTGATCAGGTAAACAAGATTATCGGTTGACACTTTCTTACTTCCCAGCCCACTTGCATCATGAACGTCTGTATGTCCTGTTTAAAGTTCCTTTATCATTGCCACATTTTGCCATTATTCATGAAAGTTTTTCCATACACATTACTTATTTATTGATGAATTTTGGCTGCATTGATGAATTTTAGCTTGCATTTTGGCTGCATGGCTTCAGAGATCAAATGACAGCACGAACTCACACTTGGTGGTAGAGACTATAGTTTGAGACATGTTTATATGCTTAAGGTGCACTCAACTGAAACCTGATGTGTTCGGCAGGCATACTACAGTGCACTGCACAACACATCCTCACACAACATCATCACCAGATTTTCACAGGAGTTTTTGTGACTGATCGGACCTTGAAAAAAGTAGTTCTTGTATTTGTTTATAATATTTAGTTATGTGCTTTAAAACGGCAGAATAATATATTGACTTTTTTATATTGGAGTTTTTGTTATTGAAGTATTTGCTATAAATATACCTGTCTCATCTCTTCCCCCCTTTTAGGCCAGAAATATTGTGTGCACAGTAGAATTCAGAGATAGTGATGATGAAAATGCTGAACCTTTAAAGGTAAAATCCTTTATTGTATATAAGGTGAAGGTGAAATTTGAATTAATTATTAAACTATAACTTCTAGACCAGGAATATTTTTGTTCAGAAACTTTATTTGTTGCAATGCAAGCTTCAATTTCATTGTAGCTAATTGTAACTTATTATGTTGTAATTGAGTTGTTCTTTCACATATCAGTTAAAATAATATAATTTTCATTTCTGCATAGGGTATTTAAGGTAGAATGTTGCACATCACTTATAATAGGTTTGAATATTACTTTTTTTTTTGTAAGTGATAAATATGTGCAGCCTGAATGATTTTAAGTTCTTCCTGATGGGGTAGAATGAAAAAGTAAAAAAATGACTAACTCTGACATGAAATAACAAAAATCAGCACTATATCTGCAAATTTTCACAGGACTGGTTTCAACAGTTTTACTAAAACATCTTCCTCGGCTGCCAAAGCGCAAGTGAACCAGATAAATAAGATAAGAATGGCTGAACAGAAGTTAAGGTACTGGCACCATCTATTAATGAAACTAGAACTAAAACGTAATTTTCTTAAAGGCTGAAGGTAAAGATGGAATTAGAGACATAGTTGTTAACCAGAATGGAAAGATTTTTCTGAGTGTGAAACACGTCTAGAAAATCCAGTTCATCGATGGAAGATGTTTTTTGAATAATTTTCACTTCAGAAAAATTGAAAGTGTGATTTTCGAACCAACAATGCTGGGTAACAGAGGACTTCTGTGTTTCCTTTTTTCTAACATATGCCTCATGTTTCTTAACGTGAAATTTTAAAGCTCTCTTAGTTTCACCAATGAAAATTAAACCACACTGACAAGGAATCCTGTAAATACCCCAGAAATTCATATCTGGAATGGGGTCCTTGAATATGGGACTCAGAATTTTATTGATAGGAGAATGAACAACCTGATAGTTACATTTCTGTAAAATACATGCAATTTTATAGCTAATTGATGGAAAGAAAGGAAGAACAACAGAATTCTTATAATCTCCTAAAATGAGTGTGCCTCGTGGTGTGTTGAGATGAGAATTTTCTAAGTGCTTGATTAATAATGTTGGGTGAAAGCCCCTGTCAGTAGCTACTGCTTTTAAATAATTTAGTTCTTGATCAAGAGCCAATTTGGAGCAGCAAACTTGAAGTGCATGGGAAACATAGGAATAAAATGAAGTTAAGTTTTGTTTAGTCAGATGAAATGATTTGAGGTGTGTTGGAAGGCAGACCGATGAAGGTTTACGGTAAACCATAGTTCTGAAGTTGAATGTGTTACATGTGACCAAAATGTCGAGGAAGGGAAGAGAACTGCATGTCTCAAGTTGAAAGGTGAACTGAATAGCAGGATCAGTGGAATTCATTGTTGAAAGAACTTTGTTTAAATCATCTTTATTACCATCAAACAGTGTAAAAGTATCGTCTATGTAGCGGAACCATACCGGGAAGTTTAAAGTTTCAAATAATTTGGATTCATAATAATACATGTAGGTATCAGCCAGGATGGGATTGAGGGGACTACCCATGGCTAATCCCTCAGTTTGCTTGTAATACTAAGTTTGATAAACAAAATGCATTTGTTTCAAACAGAGTTGAGTGAGGGAAATTACCTCATCAATTTCGATGCAAGAGAAATGAAATTCACGAAGTCCGATTTCTAGACATCTTAATGCACCCTCCACTGGAACATTGGTGAATAATGATTTTACGTCAAAAGAAACCATGAGTAAATTTATAGGAGAAATGTTTTAAACTTTTTTTACAAACTCTGTTGAATTTTTTATGGTGTAAATGTTATTATCTAATAACAGTTCAAAATCTAGAAACTAAATATTTATCTAACGGGTACGAGGAAGTGCCTAAATTTGATAAAATTAGGATGGAAAGGAATACCACTTTTATGAATTTTGAATTTAAAGATTATATAATCTGGCACAATTCGCAACAGATGGGATAAGCGACTGTTGTAAGTTGGTCGAAAGGATTTGTGAAGATTTGATCGCATATTTTATTTTTGAGAGGTCTGAAGGTGCAGGGTCTTTAGGAATCAGATTATATAGTCCTTTGTTTAAGAGTTTAGTGATACCATCAATGTAAGTGTTCTTGTCCATGACGACCATCTGGCCACCTTTTTCGGTCTTTGAAACGGTAATGTCCGGGTTAGAATGAATTTCGTGCATTGTAGCTTGTATGGTTTACCGTAAATCTTCATTGGTTTGCCTTCCACCACACTTAAAATCATGTCATCCAAAAAAACTAAACAAAAGTATTATTCCTATGTTTTCCGTGCACTTCAAGTTTGGTCCTCCAAATTGGCTCTTGATCAAGAACTAAATTATTTAAAAGCAGTAGCTATTGACAGTAACTTGTCACCCAACATTATTAATCAAGCAGTTAAAAAATTCTCATCTTAATGCACCATAAAGGCAAACTCTTGTTTTAGGAGATATAAGAATTCTGTTTTCATTCCTTTCTGTCTATCAATTAGCTATGAAATTGGAAATATTTTACAGAAATTTAACTTTTGAGTCGTTTATTCTCCTATCAATAAAATTTTGAGTTCCATACTCAAGGACCCCATTCCAGATAGGAATTCTTGGGGTATTTACAGGATTCCTTGCTAGTGTAGTTTAATTTACATTGTTCAAACTAAGAGAGCCTTAAAATTTCTCATTGAGAAAACATAAGGCATATGTTAGAAAAAAGGAAACACAGAAGTCCTCTGTTGCCCAGTATTGTTGATCCGAAAATCACACTTTCAATTTTTCTGAAGCCAAAATTATTCAAAAAATATCTTCATTGGATTGGATTTCCTAGGGGCATTTCACATTAAAAAAAAACTTTTCATTCTGGCTAATAACCCTATCCATTCCATCTCAGCGTTTAAGGAAATTATGTTTTAGTTCTAGTTTCATTAATAAATGACACCAGTAGCTTAACTACTGTCCAGCCATTCTTATCTTATCTAATCACTATATCTGATCTGGTTCATTTGCGCTTTGGCAGCTGAGGATGATGTTTTAGTAAAATCATCGAAACCAGTCCTGTGAAAATTTGCAGATATAACGCTGATTTTTGTTGTTTGACTTCAAAATTAATACTTGTTCGGCATGTTATTCTATCTTAATTAAAAAAATGACTGTTTTTTTTTAACAGAAAGTAATAACTAAAAAAAAGGAGTATTTTTTTCCCCAGAGCTCAAATGTGTACTAGTGATACCATTTTATTTGATTTTTCTTTTATTTTAAAGATACAGTTTATGTTTACCCACTAATGTATAGAGGAATACTACTCAGCCAAATACAGTCAACCCTTGTTAAACCATCACTAGGTTAAAGTGTCACTGCACTTAAAGTCCAACTAGTTTTACAAAGTTATTAGACAAAGTTTTATAAAGTCCAACTGAATCAGGAAAGTAATGATTAAAAAAAAAAAAAAAGGAATAAAAAGAAAATCTGAAAGGTTTCAGATTTTAAATTACGTCCAAAGGGGCATTTTTTAAACATT
>KK114497.1:0-26910 GCA_000611955.2 Stegodyphus mimosarum
TTTTGTTGATGGCATCGATTTTTCGAAATACCAACTCCCCAACATGATTGCTATGGATGAGACAGCGGTATTCCTAGGCCAAGGAGCTAAAACGACAGTTTACCACAAGACTTCTTCGTCAATTTACGGTCCTTCTACCGGTTACGATAGTTCAGGTGTTACCTGTATTTTGGCGATTCGTCTACATGGCAAGAAAGTATCGTCATTTTTAATCACTAAAGGTAAAAAAGACCAGATTCAACGCGTTTCATTAATTTATGTCATTGAAAGTGAAAAAGGTTGGTGCACCCAAGCAGTTATAAGAAAGTGGGTTGATTTTATGCTGCCTGCCACCACTGTTGAGGGGTCAGAATAGAGGTTTACTAGTTTGGGATTCAGACAGTACTCACCGCGCTAAAGACATGAAAAACTTTCTGGCTGAGAGGAAGATTGATCAAATAATGATTCCGACAGGAATGATTGATTACCTCCAGACACTTGACATTGCAATAAACAAGCCATTCAAGGATCATTTGCGGATGGAAATCAATGAATTTATTGAAAACAGAATGGTGAGAAATCATCGAGGTAATTTTATAAAACCAGGCTTACAAGAAGTTGTGGATTGGGTAAAAAATTCATGGGACAAGATAACTGATAGTGATGTTTCCAATGCACTACGAACATGCTACTTAGACAAGAATTATTCGTTTAACGATAGCTATATCGCAAGACATGAGAGATTCGGACCAATGATTCAACAGGAAATGGATTTGGAAGAAAATCAGAATATAATTCAGAATTTTATTTATGGCGATGTTCCAGAAGAAGGTGACATGACTGTAATTGAATAAATTTAAATTTCTGTATTCTGTGTAAAATAAGTATTAAATAAAAATATATAAATATACTTTTATTTTTGCCCTCCCCCGAAAATAAACCCTAGCGCGTATTTTGAACCAAAAAAGAAAGTAAGACAGTGTCTTATTTTCGGAAAAAGACGGTATACTAGACATGTGTAAAACTGACATCACAATTTACAATACTCAAACTGCCATCTATTAAATTCAGCTGCTTTATAAACTCAAATATTTTTTGAGCGGAAATGATTTTAACAGGTGGTGGGTACTGTATACCAATATATACCAGTATATTGATATATATACATATTGGCATATGGATTTATATACACACACATGCATGCACAATTTATCGTAATTATTATTATTATTATTATTATTTATTTTCCCATTAAAAGAAAACATACTTATTTAGTTTGACTTGCATGATATTCAAAATTTTAAATTATCAGTTTTGTAGAATGAAAACAATATATTAATGAATATATCTGTAGAATGAAAGCAATATATTAATGAATATATCTTTTATATATAAACTCTCTTACAGGTAATCATGTTGAAATAAAAATATATGTAATGAAGAATAATGAAAAATGCTTGTAGATATGGGGTCATTTTACATTTTCTTATATTTAGACCAAAGAGAATAAAAAAAAAATCCACCTTATAAAAACTCACAGCAGAAGAAATTAAACAGTAAATAATAACAGTAGTTTAAATTCACAATAAATCAGGAGAATAAATGAAAACAGATTGGCAAGCAATTTTTTTTAAAATAATAATGTTGATATGGACTACATTTGCCTTCAAAAGACAGCCTTTAGAGGTCTGAAGCAATTTTCTGAGGAAATGCGAGTCGGGCTCATATCAAAAATTAAGGTAACAAAAGAAACATCTATGCCACCATACAATTCAGCTGCCAGGAACTTAATCATGATCAAAATATTTTATATGATTAGCATCACAGAAAGTTATTTATAATTTTTTAAGCTAAATTTTGTATTTTTCTGTACTTCACTTAAAATGTAATATATCCAATCCAATTTGGTCTCAGCACTGGCCCATCTGCAACACTATTAACAAAGATAAATTGAAACATACTTTTATTAGCCTGAAGGAAATGGTGTTAATTTATCTGGATATACTCTTAAATATTGGAAAAGATAAACATTTTAAGACTGATGGTCCCAACACTCATTATTAGTTCTCCTTTATACAGAGAGCCTCCTTTTTTGTACAACACTCATAATTAGCCCTTAATAATCTTCTTTATTCTGTATACATCAGGTTTTAATTGATTAACTTATTGTAAATTAATTAATTATAGAAAAATGTATAAAAGACTGTCTGCCTTGAAAGAGATACAGTTTGGTAAACTTCCTAAAATTCTTAGAGAGACATTAAAATGCTATGTTACTTATTATTTATATTGCTAATTTTTACCCAAATAAAACAAAAATGTGAATTAAATCAATCTTTTTAAGCTAATTAATTAATGAAATTATTAATTAAATAAAATCTGTATGTAAGAATACGCATATGCAAAAGAGGTAGAGGACTTTACCAAAATGCAAACAAGGAACAGCTATAAAAAAATACTTAATAAACATTGGTCAAAATATTTCTGCGCTCTTATTATAAAATGCATGTCAGCTTTAGAACATAGAAATACTATTTAGTCAAAAGATGAAATGCTATCTTTATTTACATGATTTACTACACACATGGAACATCTTTTTCAGTAGCCAGATCTTTCAGCCATTTTCTATTAGCAAAACAACTTTTAGCAGAAAGGTGGCACAGAACTTCGGGAGTTGCACTTGATCTACCCTTGTCACTAAAGTGGTAGGGTAGTAAAAGCTGTTAAAGATGTAAATGATATCCTCCCCTTTGTTAGCCCTGCCCCTAGTACAGAACAACATGCTTGTTGTAAAAAAATTCTTTTGTATCGTCTTATCTAATAATTTTTATCATGATTCAGCAAAATATAGGATATTCTTCTGAAACATAAAGTTACATTTCAAGAAATGGGATAATCAATTAAGAGAGAAGGAGTCAACAGTTCATTTAGAAGATATTCTAAACTTTTCATGCAGGTAAATTAGTTATTAAAAACATCCATTAAATCCATGTTTCTAAATGTAGTTGTAAATGTTTGCAACTATGCATCATTTGTTTGATACATAAAACTGTTAACCTAAAATTTTCAATACATGTAAAGAATATTATTGAAATATGTTATTTAGAAATAAAATTCATATTATGTTTTTTTTTTGCATATAACATAAAATTTATAAATTTAATAACAATGAGAGGGTAATTTTGTTCAACTTAAAACATAAAATATGAAAATCAGTATATCTTCTCTAAAAATATTTTTGAAAAATATATTAGACGCTTTTAGTTTAGTGCACAGAAGTACAAATGGATTCATTTTACTAAAAGGGGATTTTTCCTTATTATTTTAATTAAAAAATAAACATGCAAGAAACAAATGCAGATATTAATTTTTAATTATGATTTTCATTCAAAAGTATATGCTTATAAAACATTCAAAATAATGCATTTTAAATAGTGGCAGTTCTTTTATTTACAACAACTGGCTATTAAAATATGAAAAAGTATATTTGAAATCTTTCAATTATTGAAAATAAAAATCGATGTAAAATATATTCAGATTTTATCCTTCAAAACTATCTCTCCTGGGGGCACTCTTTATTTTTAATTAAAAATTTACAGAGACACATGGTTACACAAACTTAAAAATTAATTTCATTAAAATCTTACTGCAAAATTAAATCTCACTCAAAAATAATAATACAGTTTCTTTATCGATTTCCAATACCATTCTGCATAAATTATAATATTGCAGAATCATAACCTTATAAGATAAAAGACATCAGCCAGTACTTCTGTTCTGATTACTAATATGAGCCAGCATTTCTTAGAATGTTTTCAGAGAAACTGCATTTCCTAAGCAATGATTCCTCAGCAGTTTACCTGCAGCCATGATCAAGCATCTATGTATCAATTTATAGAACAATGTTTTAACAATAAATGGATTATTGCTTGTTTCCAACTACCTGTTTACTAAGATTAATAAAAATTATCTAAATTGGAAAGCCAGGTGAACCCACTCTAAGGCAATCATTTATGGGTTCTCAATGAGATATGAAGCCGGTCATCTTAGAAAGGTGAGATTTAATACCAAAGTTTCATTACCATAGAGCTTACTTTAAAGGATGTCCTCTAGAAGTGACCAATAATTAGTTTATTGTGAAAGATTGTTCCATATATTGACAGGCAGATATTTGATCATGGCTGTTGCTAAACTTGATTGTTGCTTAGAAAATAGGGCTTCGATGAGAACATTCTAAGCAAAACTGGCCTCTATTGATAATTACTAGCTAATGCCTTTTAGTTTCTAAAATCATGTTTCTGCTTAGAATTTCTGAGTTTTCAGAACATCTTAACTCATTTATGCATAATTTTATCAGAAATCAATAGCAAAATCGCACTGCTATTTCTGATGAGATTTAATTTCACAATGACTCTTTGCCCTTAGAAGTTTTTAATTAGTAAGTTTGAGGTGACTATTTGTTCCTGCATATTTTTAATTAAAAATGAATTTTAATAAAATAAAACCTTCATTAGACTGCCATTAGGAGAGATAGTTTACAAGAATAAAAACTGCATATATTTAAGATTAATTTTTATTTCCAATGAATGAAAGGTTTCAGATTCAATTTTTTGTATTTCAATACACAGTTGTGAATTAAAAAAAAATAAATAAAACTTGCCTTTTTTTCATGTGTTATTTTAAACGACAACCATAATAAAAATTAATATCGATGTTTGCCTCCAACATGATTACTTTTTGTTTTAATTACAGTGATTAGAAACAATCCTTTTTCAATAAAATGAAGTTGTTTGTGTTTTGATGCACTAAACTAAAAGCATCTAAGATATTCTGGAAAAAGATATTTTTAAAAAAGGCATATTGATTTTTATATTTTATGTTTCAATCTGAATAAAATTATCTTTTACTTTCCCCTCATTTTTGGATGCATGTTGAACACAGTTTGATAACATTGAATTCAAACTAAATTTAATCCCCTATACAGTTTGACAACTTGCCAACACATTCCAGAGCCCACCATGGCTATAATTACTATTTTATTTTCCTTTTTAGGTTCATTATTTACGACTACTTCTTTTGAGTCACTGCATAAAGTCCTATGAACTTATTTTCTCCTCTTTCCATACTGTTTCTTTTTCATTCACTTTTTCAAACCTTCAATACAAGTAATTTCAATAATTGAAAGAAACCTAATTACAGTTTCAAGGTTCAGTCCTTCCAGCCATGAATGATAAACTTTTAACTTCATTTCTGGCTTTATCAATGAGATTTAATGCATCAAATATGTGAATTTTTTCTAAAAAAAATTGTAAATTCCATATCTTCATTAATAACTTGAGAGCTTTTTGAGAAACAATGAATAAATAATTTGCAGAGCTGATTATCAAGAATTTGGTTTAATGTTCTGGGGGGAAATGGTGATGCTATTTTCATATAATATGTTCATGTTCTTAGATTACTTTCATTTAATTGTGTAATATTATTGTAAAACAATTGCCAATACTTCTCATTCCTTGAAAATTAAGGCCTCTTGCCACCTTCTTGATGCCTAATAAAATGTGATCAAAGAAATATTGCCTTTTTCAAAAACTTTGGTTTACAGTTATTTTTAAATACCCACATTTTCCATTTGCTAATAGTTATGATGTAATAATGCATTAATAAATTAAAATCAGATACAAGACATTACCTGAGAAATTACTTCACCAATGCACTTTTCTTCTTTTTCCATCCGAATCCCCTACTGAAATTTTATATAGCTACCTCCCCCCCCATATTTCATAATAACAAACAAATCAATATCAAGTGATTAAATGCATATTGTACATGAAAATGTTAAGAAAAAGAGTAAACTGAAACAAAAATGTTTTAATGTTTACTTAATGAATATCAGATTAACAAAGTGAAAGAAAATAATTTTACAGTTTGATAATTCCTCAAACAATTTTAATATAAGTAACCTCATGCAGTTACTCACCTTCCTTCTAATTTTTTTTTAGACTATATGTTTCATAAAAAAACTGCCAGTACAACTTATAAAAAAAGAGACTAATTAAATAATGAGCTTTAATAATTAAACACATAAGCTTAAAATTCTACTGACAGCTATATGTAGCATTAATCATCTACTCATTTTCAGTTTTTGAAAGCTTCAGTTTCCTTCTTGCTTTTTCGGCAAAAAATTATTAATTAATCTGAAAATATGAACTATCGAGGAAAAATACTCCTCATTACTTCTTGTGCTCACAAACCCATTATGTGATTATATACATTTACTATTTCTAAAACCTATGAAAAACATGTCAGTGATGTTATCATCATGAGGTAATTTGTAAATGCTTTATTTTTCACCCCAATATTTACTGTAATGCTTTCAAAAATTTTATTTCTGATGATGACATTTTTCCCTCGCTTTCTTTTCTCCCATGATGTTTTGTAAGATGACATTTTTGCTTTATGTTTTCTCGGCAAAATTTTCACCCACGATGTTTTTGATGGACACCAATAAATGTTAAAACCCAAAACAGCCTTTCAATAAACAAATTTGGATGCTTATAGCAAAAGGCATGTAATAAAAATGGATATCTTGAAAACTATGCTAATGTTTAACATATTATAAATTCCTGCAGTCTAAAATTTTTTAGCCTTACAATTTTTTATGCAAACATTTTTTTCCTTTAATAAAATGTTCTAGTGAAAAATATTCAGTCTCACATCATTTAAATGTGACAACCTAACTTCTATTTTCATTCATAATAAATTTATTTCTTTAAGCAATGAAATTTGAAATTAATAGACATTTTCTCTGTTTTAAGCAAAAGATTCTTGTAAGACTTTTTATAGCTGAACATCATAAAGCAAAGAACATACCACAATTATTTTTTTACACATAAATATTCTGGGAAGGCTTAAATGAAGTGAGATGAAAGATTGTACAAAAATCCAAATTATCAGAGATCTAAAACCCCGAGATTTCAGAGACCAGAGTATAGGGAACAGAGGATGAAGTTAATATATTAACTCACCAGCCTCATTTCTATCTGTAAGGTTATAAAGCTTACAGTTCTAGCCTTTCACAAAATCAAAAGTCAAATTCTGTCTTGCCATGTTCAACTACTTAGACAACAGATTTACTGAGGCACAAATACTAATTACTAATAGGCAATTACTAATAGGCATAAATCTACATTAAATTTGGTTGCTCTTTCATTGATTAAATTTCTGTGGTAACAGTTGTCTATTTGTGGGCAATCTGCATAAAACAAACAATGAATACTATTTTAGTTTACTTCATAAAAGGAAATTTCCTCTTTGTATTCCTTTCTTTTGCTAAGAAGGAATAAATACAGCTATGAAGAAATAATAACTAAGAATAAACAATCTGCAAAGAAGGAATAAAATAAAGTGGAGGAAAGTGAACTTCAGAACAACAGAAGCTGCCTATATTTTCATATTTTTTACAACACTCTTAATAAGTCTAAACAACACAGCACTGCAATTCATTTGATGATGTTACAGCTGGTAGGTATCACTCTTTTTTCAGCCAACTGTGACACTTTGTATGAGAAACTGTGACCCTAGTTTTCGACAGATTCTAGATATTTGAAGCAAGCATCATAGCAGATGAAACATAATTAGAAAAGAGGGGAAGAATTCTGAGCAATGATAAACATTTTAGAAGATTACAGCCACTTAGATCAAAAAGCAATGAAGACTACTTATTTGTGGATAAACGAATTTAAACAGGATCAGATATGCTGAGAAGATGAAACTTATTGTTTGGACACCTATTATCCCAACTATAATCATCAGAATTAATATTGTTGAAAAAGCCCATACTATTGTTATTGAATACTATCAAAAGAAAGTGCTTCAGGTTGCTGATATTGGAGGTATCTTTTATGAGTACATAACATTGTGTATAAAAAGCAGAGATGAAAATACTATGTGAACATTAAAAATGGTCTGAAAGGAGAACAACAGTGGTAGTTAACCACAATCTTCAGGAGTCTGGGAGGCATATACTTGGCTGTGGATGAACTAAGGATCCATACTTACCCACCTAAATCTAAGCATCCATTAAACAGTGCATGATGAAAGTACACCAAAGAAAGTAAAAATTTTTTTTCCAGCTCAGAAACTGATGTGATTTTCAAGGAATCATCATGGCTGACTACTTACAGAAATGAAAAATAATAACAGGAGCCTATTATACAACAATATTGGATCATTTGAAAAAAATAAAACAAAATATCCAAGACTAGTGTATTAAAAAAGTGCTCCTTTAGCATGAGAATCCACCATTCTACAGAACAATGGTTGCAGTAGCAAAATTGTATGAATTTAAACTGATTTTACTCCTATGTTCTTCAGGCTTACCTCAAATGACTTTTTCTACCTCCCAGACCTGAAAATCTGGCTAGATGGGAAGAAATCCTCCTTGGGAAATGAAATTATCACTGCTACTGTCGATGTATATTTTTCAATCTTTGACAAAAGTTACATTTCTGATGATATGAAAAAATTTCTAACTCGCTACAATTCTTAAAGAGAAACTGTGGTAAAAAAGAAAATAATTTTTGCTTTTTATAACACTTATCCCCCTCCCATATTCTAACTAGTTTTAACTATATTTTTAGAGAATCTTGAATGTCTATTAGAACTTGAAAATGTTAATGCTTTATTAATTAACATTTACATAAGTGTCAGCTAAGAATAAGTATATGTGATATTTACAGTTAAGAGTCCAGATGTTTTTGTAGTGAATGGAAAATGACTGACGACAAATGAATTTCACTTTAAGAACTACACATCTTTATTTGATTAAAATGGCAGCTCATTTTTATTTACACAAATTCGATAGTAATTTAAATACTAATACTAGCAAATTTAGAACTCGTGATGTCATAAATATTTTTAACAAAGGAAACAACGAAGAGACAGAGCAAAGCATTTGCATAGCAGGTGAGAGTTCTGGAAAATACTGGTCTAGGGGGAAGATCTTGAAATCGCGGAAAGTTAATTAGAGGTTGTTGTTGGTGTAGAGCAAAGCCCTCGTATTTTTTATATTTTACATATATATGTCTTATAAACCAATAATTCACAATGGTTCCTTTAAATTTGTACTGGGAATTGTATAAATATGAAAACCAAATTATTTTCATTAAGTTTTACTATGATTTAGGGGAAAAAAAAACTTTCTTTTCTTTCAAATTAAAAAAAATTACTTACAACCCATATTCTTTTTACACCTTTATGAGTACTGTTTAGAAAGTGAGATCCTTTCATGCACATTCATAAATGTCAAACTGAAAGAATGCTAAAAAATTCAAAATACTACAAGCCACTAAGAAAATAATAAAAGTAAATTAAATATGCCCTATGATTCATTTTTAAATACTGTAAAAAATTCAATTTTGTATGCCACTCAGAAGCCCCCTTCTCAAAAAGAGAAAAAAAAAAGCAACAAAGATTTCTATTTAATCATCAGACAGCAGCACAACTGGCTTAGTGAATATCAGTGACACTTCTAGAAAAGTAATCAACCAGAAATATGTTAATCTTGCAAATATTGTATATGAAAGATCATTGCTATTCACAAATAATTATTGTCTTCATAATTTTAGACAAATATACACTTTGCCAAAATTTAGGAACCATGAATCGTCAAACAATTAGACTTTTTAATAAGAAATGAATTAAAAATTCATGGTAAAGGCAATAGCACTTTTTTTAATTAACTAGGAGCAGAATAACCTTGTGAAAGCACAAAAAATAAGTCCCAAAATCAATCATTGATTTTCCATGGGTCTAACTTAGTGCCTAAAAAATAAAATTTGGAATTCAATTACTTGTCCTTATACATTATAATTAAACAATTCTTATTTACAAAGCTAAGTCTAGATAAACTTTACATGCTTGAAATGGAAGAAGTCAAATTATACTTCACACTTATACCTTTTACTGATTCTTTGGCTAATACTGGAGCAGAGTTTTGAAATTCAAATTTTAAGGCTTCTTCTAGTGAAGGTGAATTGTAAGCTGCATGATATGCTGAATATCTATCTGCACGTAAACATTCTTGAGGAAATTTACAAAGACTATTTGCCAAATTAATTGCATTGCCAATTCCTAAGAGTGAGAATGAAAACAATATTAATTAGAAGAATACATGTAATTACCTAAAAATATTACTACAATGGCAATGTAAAGACAACAAAAACATTAGAATGAAGTATCAATAAATAAGCACAATAAATATGAATAAAACAGGAAGGAACTTAACTATCATAAATTACAATTTACATAGTAATACTAAAAGTCCAAGTTGTACCTACAAACTTAATTTTAAAGAGCAAAATTTGAATTTAAATTAATTTCCCTTTTAAAGTACAAAGACTTTTACACGTAAATCTACTTTTTACAGAATAGCTTATCATTACAAGTTAGTTCAATCAGAGGTTTTAGAATGCTTATTCTCCAACATAGGCACTGATTTAAAACAAGTTCTTTTAAGTGCTTCTCAGGACTTCAGATGAAAAAGAACAAAACCATACAGAGTTCAGATAAAGTGAGCAAGAAGAATACTCAAATATTTCAATCTACTTCTCAGCCAAAAGCAATTCCGTTAAGAATTTTCAGTGATCTAACATATTTTCTTCTGAAATGGAAAATCGTTTTTCAGTCTTTGTAGTTTCTCTGTTCTTGTTCTTGTAGAAAGTTTTTCAGAAATCTGTAATGTTTCACAGCCTACAACAGCATTTGCTGTTGATGCATTTGAAATTTTTCTTCAAAAAGTACTTAAAATCAGAAACAGACAAAACAGAACAAAAAAGTTTTAAATTCAGATTTCCTTTATTCTGAATGATGATGGTGTTTTGGTGACATGTCGTTTTATACTATTAAGTACTGCAAATGACTTTTAAACATATGAAAAAGAGAAAATGGTACACTCAGAATTTGTACTAATATAAAAATATTTATATTTATTAGTAGATGATACCCAAGGAATAGCCAAGAGATTTTTTTTTTATAATCAAAACTGCACTGTGAATTTCATACGTCTATTAATCATGTTGCTCATGACACAATTGTCCAAGGACAAATATATGAAGAATGAAAAAAATCAGTTAGTTTATATATTAAAGAAACTGTGAAAACACAACATTCATTTAAACATAAAAAAAGTTAAATATTCAGGACACATAATTAGTGCATGAACTTTATAGACATCCAAATAAATAAAAGTTTGAAAAACTTGAAGTAATCCTAAAGATTCAAGGATTCAAAATGTTGATGTACTGTACCAAGTCTAAGGAACATAACATATTTTTTAAAGTTTTTATTTAATTTACTCTTGATATTTGTTACTATGTCCAAAGATTTTGGATTGACTTTCAAACTATTTTCTGATAAGCTATCAAGTTCAAATTTTGTACACACACACTGTGAATGGTGATACAATGTGGTGAAGAAATTTTCTTTTGGTAAATCCAATTTAATTTTTTTTAAATTTAATATTGACACAATTTTTTGCAGATACCTTTGTTTAAAAAACAAACTAAAAATTTCAAAAATTTACTGTTTGCCCCATTGGATAGGGTCCAAAAAATCTTTTAGATGAAATTTGAATAAAATTTTTCACATAATTTCTGATTTTATATGTGAATTTTCAAAAATCCCTTAATTTTTTTTCACTACACTAGAATCTTGATCAGGACCTGAATGGGCTGTGGTCTAACAGAATGATCAGGAACGTCAAATGATGTATAAAATAACAAATATGACATTTAAAAGTGACAAAATGCATTAATTATTTCAAAAATAACATACTAGTAACCTGAATAAATTATGAATTTGTTCAAAATCTGGACGTCCAATAATGATCTAAATCTCTCTATGGACATCTGAACCACCAGCAACCTTTTTTTTTTTCTTTACATTAACCTGTATGCTCAATAATTTGGCTCCATAGCCATGTTTTAGGCTTGGCATACATCTCAGACCAAAACATTCTACATTGAAACATTGTTGCTTTTGTACCTAATAAATAATTTATATCTCTCACACAAACCTGGCAATTTCCTTTTTTTTTGTTTTGTTATGTTTTGTTTTTTGCTCTTGTTTTCATCACTGCATGCATGATTATCAACACACAGCACCTTGAGAAATGACTCGTGTAGCAATGTCTAATTGTAAATGAGTACCAAAGAGCATGGTAAACTTGTATTTTGACATTGCACTTGCTAAAGACTACAAAGTTCAGCTTATTGTGCTGCAAAGTCTTGAGTGTGTTGACAAGAAGAAATTTAACAAAAATTTCTTTCCATGTGCAAAAAAATAGATTTTGTAAATGATACTCAGAAGCCAGATTACATTTAGTGCTGTTTGAATTGAGAATATCTGATTTACTGATAAGCCCCAGGACTGGTGCCAGAGCTGTTGTGGCTGCACCAGGTGCAGAATTAAAGAAAGCAAAATTTTGAGAATTTAGAGAGCACCAAGCAACAAAATTAAGACAGAGAAATCTTCAGAATTTAGAGAACACAATAGCATGAAAAATTTTTAGAATTTAGGACATGCATGACTAGGACTAGTGCAAAGACTACTGGGATTTAGGACTAAGGATTACTAAGGATTAAAGACTAAGGATTACTAAGGCAAAGACTAAGGATTTAGGACTGGTGTGTAAACCACCCCAAGCCACAAAATGGCTAGTGCTGGCCATGGATAAGCTTTAAGTATACATATAAATTTATTTACTTGGGAGTTAGATAAGCTTTATGCATATCAAAATTTTCCAATTACTGGAACTCGTGAAGAAATAGTAATAAATGAAGATAATATAACAGAAGAGCTTCATTACAATGACAATGCTCTATAATCATCAGTCAACTAATGGACAGCAAAATCTGCAGTATGTTTCTAAATCGAGAAAACACATCTGTATTGAAGAAAGCAGCATTTTCAAAAAATTTCAATCAACAATTTAGTGGAAATTTTCAGTACTGCAACTACAGAATTTGAAGAATAGAACTTCATAACTGAACAAGAAATTACATCATCTATACAATTAAAGAGAAAGCATTAGCACAAAAATGTGAAGCAACTTAAACAACTTATATTGAATGAAATGTTTAATAAAACACAATAAATATTAAGCTTTTTCTAAGATCATAAATGCTTCATTATTTCATAATTTTGATTTTATAATTTCTCTATGTCATTTTACTAGATTTAAACTGATGATCTAATATCCAGAAAAATCTCAAATCCTGAATCATCAAAGTCTCAAAAAGTCTGGATCTCACATTTCTTACCGTACTGTATGTACCAGAAAGAATAGTCAACAAAAAATTACAATCAAAATTAATTAAAAATGTTAGTAATTTGTTTTTGTTTGTCAGCTTTTTAATTTTTTTCCCAGCTAGTATCTGCAGAAGTAAAACCTCTGTTAATGAAGCTTTCTCCAGCTGCTTCACACATTTCAATGCTCTGTGCTGGGCTTTATGTGCTTCAGTGAGAGATATTCTGTCCCCACTTTCTACCATTACTATTCATCTTCATTACCATCAGTACCTTTCTCATTCAGCACCACATCAACAATGTTTTGGTCTCTCACTTCATATTCCTCATCTTGATAAAAACCATTCATTTAAGTCCTTTACTATTGTTTCATCACATCCAGGCACATTTTTAGCCCAGACAACATGTCTTCCTGATTAGCTTTCTCAAGTTCAATACTTTCTAGAGATTCTTCTCTGTATTTTCACTTTCACTAAACAAAACTTATACGACTTTGAAATTGTTGTAAAAATTTCCTATGATTAAGCTACTTAGTAGGTAGCAAACTTTAAGTTCAAACTTCACGAACTCTTGAACATATCTTCTCAATTAATAGAATTAACTAAAACTTACAAAAGATTCCTGTGATAATTTCTTTGTAATGTCTCCAAACTCCTTGATCCATAGGCTGACAGCTGCCCATGATATTTGCAGGTCTTTATTTCTCCATCTTGAAATTCTTCATTTGAGTGAGAAGAAACATTGTCCAAAAGCAAAGTGCCTGTCTTGGCAAATAATTCCTTTTCAAAAACTTGTCAGTCACTAACACAGTCATTAAAGAAGCCATTCTTTAGAAATGTTTAAACTCATAAAAGTCCTTTCCTAATTAAAATAACTGATTGGAAGAGCATTTTTGAACACATTCTTGGAAGTTCTAGGCTTTCTAAATTTTTCTATCAAGTTTCATTTTTAAATTTGCTGTGACATTACTGAAGGGAATAATTATTATTTGTTTGTTACTTTGCTTACAGCCAAGTACTGCATCTTCAGAATTAGCCAAGAGTGTTTTATCAGGTAGCTTTTTGTAATATAGTCCTGTTTCATCACAGTTAAATATTTGGTCACAAGTCAAGCATTCCTGGTCCAGCAACTTCAAACTTATTTCTGAAGCTTTCCATCAACTGAGCTTCCAACATTTGGTGAAAGTTTTTCTCTGCATATAGTTAGCTGCTACATGACACACCTTTCCTTCAATCTTTTGAGCAACTCAACACTAGCTATGAAGCTATGGTCATCTTCATTATGCTCCTTTTGGAATTTCAAGGCTTTTTCCTTGTAAGATTAGTCCAGATATTAGGCTATCTTTATCTCTGTGCTTAGTAAACCAAAGAAACAAAGCTTCACTAACTTTTTCTTACTCACATTTTTTTTTCATTGTTTTGTCTTTGTCCTATGTTTACAGAACAAGTTAGTTTCAGGCTGTATGATGTCACTTGCTCAGACCACCACTTTTCTATCTCTTTTAAGCTCCTTATCAGTTTCCTATGTCATTTACCCTATGCTATAATTCTGTGCCACTTTTAATAACATTTTGCCTTTGTCGAATCTCTTCAAAGATTTCAATTTTCTTCCATAGAAACTGGCACATTTTTTTTCTTTGACTATTACAATGGACCACAGACCAGGATATGTAAATACAAGGTGAAAATACTGTGATGAAATAGTAGACAAAGTGTCAATATGAAATAGTAGACAAAGTGTCAATATGAAATAGTAGGCAAAGTTTCCTGTGCCACTTTTAATTATATCTCATCTTTGTCTACTCTTCAAAGCTTTCAGTTTTTCTTCCACAGAAACACATTATATCTCATCTTTATCTACTCTTCAAAGATTTCAGTTTGTCTTCCACAGAAACACACACATTTTACTTCTTTGAAGTCATCATAATGCACCACAGAACAGGATACATAAATATAAGTTAAAAACACTGTACTGTAAGATGGAATAATAGGCAAAGTGTCAGTATGAAACAGTCAAAGTTAGTTTCAAGGTTTCCTTGCTTCCATATACATTTTTCAGAACACTTCAAATAAAACTAATGATAGATTAGCATTTTAAAATTATTTGCAATTATTTGCAATACCGCACCATTTCTACAAGTTAATATGCATTTTTCTCAGTATTTCATTTTAAAAGCAATTTTCTTAAACTTATTGTGGTATGTGACATATTTTTATGAGCCTTTAAAATGTTAACATACAAAAATGTACCTGTTATAAAGATTTGAAATTTTAAAAAATTATAAAACAAACACTTCACCTCTTAATTATTTTTAAACTAATTGGATAAGCTGCCAAGCTTAAATTTTGCACATTTAGATTTTAAAATTTAATGTTGAAATGCTTTTTCTCACTTATCTTGGTTATATGAACAAACAAAAACTCTCAAAATATAGGTTCCTCTCAGAGTTTAGATCATCAAATAAGAGAGGCAAAAATTCTTTTAAATTAAGTTTACAAATTTACATAATTTCTGATATTTTGACAAAATCACTGGATTTTTTTGGCTACCTGACATAACAGAACTTCTGGAAATAAAAGATTAATTATTCATTGATGAAAAATTATTTTTCAATTGAATAATTTGATTGATAACATGTCATTCAGACTAAATGATGAAAATCAAAAAATTTAGAATAAGCTTATTAAATCATTAATGAACTGAAAAGAAAATAATTTATTATACAGGTTAATGGGAACAAGAGACCAAATAATTCCTTTTTATATTTCTTCTACAACTTTATATCATGAATAATAAAAGTATGAGTGCCTAAATAATGAAACTATTAATTGAATGGCATTTTCAAGTCATAATGTTTGTACATTTATCAAAGGCACCCTATGCTTTTATTATTCATGATATAAAATTGCCTTATATTTTGGCTGATGAAATCATGTATAGCAAATAAAAATATTTAGGGCCTTTTAACCCAATTTATATTAGTTATTGATGCTGGTTACACAGACTGTATGGCATATTACCTCACATGCCAAACAAAAAATATTATTCCAATGTAGATTACTTATTTCAACAAAATTCAGTCAAATCAATTTCAAACAAAAGAGATAACTTTTAAATTTTTGCAGTAATCCACAACAAACTTATAAAGTCTATGCTAGCAATGCAATCAATAAAACGAATTCATGGCAGAAGGAGTCTCTGTAGCATAGTGCCACAACTATAATTCCAGCTTTTTTCCAGGAGATGGGAATCAACAGATACACATATATGGTAGAACACACTATCACAGCATTGATTTATTTTAACAGCTAATTAATTGACATAACTAAAACCACACTCTTCATGCTCTATCATTTTTATCAACTGAAACCTTCCAATGCTTTCATCTCTCAATCATTAGTTCATTTTGAATTGTATATTGATAGTTTAGTAATCAGACTGTAAGAGATCAGTCAATGGATTGAAACTTATAGCGTTTTTATCCTGAAAAGAAATAAATACTTTCTAAAATAAGAATTTTTATACATATCTATAAGAATTAATGAAGTAGTAAAATTTCATAAACATACACAACCTTGATATCTAAAAATAACAACTTCTTGGAAGTGAAAACTTATTCACTTAAAGGATGAAATTTGCATAC
Organism: Stegodyphus mimosarum; assembly: GCA_000611955.2. Lineage (NCBI taxonomy): Eukaryota > Metazoa > Arthropoda > Arachnida > Araneae > Eresidae > Stegodyphus > Stegodyphus mimosarum. Next base: position 16,928 of record KK114497.1, read on the forward strand.
ACTTTTATTTTGAGCTTTCAAAATCAAACTGCTTGAGGGAGGAACTTTTCATGAGGGAGTTTCTTACCTCAGTTTTAAAATATAGCATCATATTAGGATCATATGCTGCTTATAAATTATGCAGTGTAAACCTGGCAATGACTTCGAATTTCTGAACATAGTTATTAATATATAATAGAACATTCAGAATGCAGTTACAAATATTCATATAAAGAAAATATAATGTAATCCTTATTTTATATTAACACATTGTCTCAGTACTAAAATCAGAAATTTATTTTAATCTAGAACTTATACAACAACAACGTACATTCATGATTGCAGACATGTGAATTCATTTGTCCCATTAAATTGTCTAGGACCGCAAAATTGTTATAATTTCATTAGCTACTTAATAGTAAGTGTTTTTTTCCTTCCTTCCCTTCTCCCTTTTTTCCAGAAGAGTGTAAAGAGAATTGACAAATATATACTATCTATAAATACGAGAAACATGTATAGCCTCTTAATTCACTATTCACATACTTATGACAAACAAAATGAAGTGATAATTATTATTAAAAACATCAAAATCATTTATATTTATAACTTATTGAATTTATAGCGGTAATAAAATATTATATTCTCATACATATCAGAAAATCTTTTGTTTTACTTTCTCCCAAAACTGGATTTGCTCTGGAAGAAAATGATCATTACATTCAGTTTCATATTTCACATATTACATATGGAGATGCATACATAAATACAAAGCAAGAATAAACTAAAAGAAAGAAAACTGGGAAACTACTAAGTGAAAGATTACCTGTTCCACAGGCTGTAACTTTTGTGGCAAGTCCCATTTCATATGCTTCCTTAGCATTTATAGCACGTCCAGTAAGTATCAAATCAAGAGCACGTGATAGACCTATAAGATGTGGAAGCCGTGCTGTTGAACCATTAACAATAGGAACTCCTGTGAACAATGGTTAAGCTAAGCATAAGTAAAAGGACACAAATATTAAAAATAGAAATTATAAACCACATTTATACAACTAATAACTGAAAACTACATATAATATTAATATTACATATTTAGAAATAAGTTTGGAAACAAAAACATCTATATTTTTGCACCATACAGTCACTTGCATTGATAAAAATTTAGAAATGCAATGAATATAATACATGGCAGCAAAGAATAAATGCTTCCCATATAGTAAAAATATGAAACATCACACAAAAATGTATGTTGGTAGAAAAATTCTCAAATGATATTGATTATCACTTGATTACACTGAAATTATTTCTACACAGTAGTCCTTCACTTACATAAAATCATAGTTACATACAAGTGCAAAAAAGACATAAACACAAAACTACGAACACATTATAAGATTAAATTTTATTAAACATTAAAGATGAGGGCATGAAAGCGTCGAAGATGAAACAAAGATAAGGCACCCATATTTGCCAGCTTCTGACACTCAAAAACCAGATTTTCTCAATGACAAAAAATATTTTTTAAATGATAAAAATAATTTTTTTAATAATTAGTTAACTTTAAATAGTTACTAATTAATATCTGAAAGTTCAGTTACTAATTCTTAAATCCAAACACTAAAAAATACTTACATGTAAAAAATACATATATACATATTTCGTATCTTTTAACAAAAAAAAAATAATACTTTAATCAGTTTTCATACAAATGCTATAAACAGTGGCAGATTTTGCTTTCATTAAGAAAGAAATTTCATAATTTTATTCACAGGAATTGCCATGTAGGCCTGCTTTTGTAATAAAAGATTTTCTAATGTTTCATTACTAATATTAAATCTAAATTTTGTCCTTGTTTTGCAACAATAATGAAAATCCTCTCACACTCTCCTTTAATATGGGAAATAGTCAGGATGGCCAACCTTATTCTAGACAACTTGAACTATTATACTTGAAAATTCCATCAGCACCTTTCAGTTTTCCAATTAAATTCCACTGGGTGTCAAGCCTAGCTAGTTTTATAACTTTATTCATGTTTTCTAATTGTAAACTGCAATTTATCAGTTGCTACGTCAATTCATCTTTCATGACTAAATGAAGTAAAACTGGAAATCTAGTCAAAAAAATATCTTATATCAGACAAAGATGCATTTGTTACAGCAGAAACATATGCAACTTTAGCATATAAAATCACTTCATTGTTGATTAGAAATTTATGTAGTATATTATCACATATTCGGCAGGAGTAGTTATTTCTGTCTTATAAACAAATAAAATAACTGCAATTTATTAGTTGCTACATCAATTCAGAAATTTATGTAGTATGTTATCACATACTCGGCAGGAGTAGTTATTTTTGTCTAATAAACAAATAACCTGCAATTTATCAGTTGCTACATCAGTTCGTCTTTCATGACTAAATGAAGTAAAACTGGAAATCTAGTAAAAAAAAAACTTATATCAGAAAAAGATGCATTTCTTAGAGCAGAAACATCTGCAACTTTAGCATATAAAATCACTTCATTGTTGATTAGAAATTTATGCAGTATGTTATCACGTATCAGAAGGAGTAGTTATTTTTGTCTTATAAACAAATAATTGCAATGACAAATTTATTTTTGTCTCCCGCTGAAAGTTCTCCCACTACTTTGTTAGTTATAGACCCTATTACCAAATCATCATCTTCTAATTTTCTATTTCACGATAAATCACATCATATATGTGGGATCCCTGAGTTCTATAACCACCAGAGGGCCTCACCTGTGCGCCTGCAGCAAGAACGAGGTGGAGACGAGGATATCAGAGAACCATGTGAAGGTGTGGTGACAATGGTAGCGAGCGCGAGTAGGCGCCGTCCGGTTATTTAAAAATAACAAAACTGAGTCAGAACTCTGTTTGAATTGTATCCAACAAGCGCGAGAAGGCGCTAAAGCATTGTTATCTAATTTAATCTGTATAGCTTTTTCTTTATATTATTAAATGTTTCTGTGGCGTGGAAAAGGTGTGGAGGTGTAATTTACTAAAAGAGAACATCTTCAGCTTCTCCCCACAGAAAAATCTGGGGGCTCTGCCAGGGATATTACCAAGAAACAAGCAAGGTAAATCATTATTTTGTTTGAATTTACTATTGTAATTATGAGTGTATTGAATAACATCAGAAAACAGGATTTGAAAATAATCGCAGATGAATTAGGCCTAACAGTGCCGGCTGAAGCTAAAGTCATCGAAATCAAAACTATTATTGAGAATGCTAGTATTTATAAAACTGATCCTGAATTTGTTCGCGGAATTATTAAAGCTGTTGCAGAGGATCAAAAGAACAAAGTGACTGAAGAGCAGTCAAAATTAGAGTGCGAGAAACTTAAGTTAGCTCAACTTGAGAAAGAGATCGAGCTCCAAAAACTGAAGTTACAATTGGCTGGTGAAAATGCCAATCGTGCTGTGTTTACAGATTCTGAACCGGCATCGCGAAGTTTAGAGAATATCATCAAAAGCGTTAAAACACTAACTATAGCTGTCCCTCAGAGACCGGAAGCTCTGCATTTGTTTTTTCAATCGCTTGAAAAAGCTTTTACTACTAAAAGCGTACCAGTTGAGTTAAAATCAGAAGTATTGATTAATTTATTAGGTGATAAATGTAATCATGTCTTAACATATGCTTCTGAACAGGAAATCGCGGATTATGATAAATTAAAAGCACTAATCTTGAGGGAATTTCAGCCGACACCGCGTGAATGTTTGAATAATTTTAAAATTGCTGAGAGACATTCATCTGAGTCGCATGTTCAGATCGCGTCTCGACTCTGTGCAACTTTCGATTACTACTGTAGGTTAAGAGAAGTAGATGATTTTAAGAAATTGCGTGATCTCATTGTATCTGATAAGTTGTATGAAACGCTTGATTATAAAACAAAGGAACATATTAGTGTTCGGGAGGGTCAAAGTTGGTTCCCACCTAATCAATTGGGGAGAGAATGTGACTTATTTTATTCATCCAGGGGTAAGTCCTTAGCTGATATCAGTAACGCGCGAATCGAAACTCCAGAAAATAAAAGGTTTAATTTTTCCAAAAACAATCTTAAAAAAGCACAGAGTAATTCGAGGGATTCAGGGTGCAAAGTCGTAAATCAAAATAATAGTAAATCAGAACGTACTTGCTATGTATGCGGGAGTAAAGGTGAACTGTTTCATTTTGCGAAAAACTGTCCTAACCGTAAGGAAGAAAATTCATGTCAAAAAAAGCTGTCCGGTTTGAAAATTAGATCGGATAATACAACTAGGAATGAGTTAGAATTTATTGAATTGTTGATTGATGGTAGGAAAATAAAATGTTTAATAGATTCCGGAAGTGAATTAATAGTTGTAAAGAAATCTCTTTTTCCGAATAAAATACCATCGGGATTAGTAGAAATCAAAAGTTCTTTTGGTCACGTGGTTAAAGCGGAAACGGCTAAGTTTATTTTTTCTTTATGCGAAAGCGGTAAACAAATTGAACTAGAGGCAGCAATGGTTTATGAGTTGATAACGGATTGCATATTCCCACCGTCATGTCTGGAAAAGCTCGGTGGCACCTGCTCTGATCGGGTGATGATTACGCAATATGGTAATAACTGCGTCTCTTCGGAAAGGAATTTTTTGTCTTTTATTTCTGCAGCCATTGAAGGAGACAGCGAAATAGATTTAACGCACATTACTGACCAAGGATTACGCAATACTGTTTCCACTCTTATTAAAGAATATAAACCACGAGAAAAACCGCGTAGTACAGATTTAAAACTGAAAGTAATATTAAAGGATGAAATACCAGTTTCTCAACGTTCGAGGCGAATTCCTTTTGCTGACCAAAAACTTGTTGATGACCAAATAGATGAATGGTTAAGGGATGGAATTATAAAGCCATCTTGTTCAGAATATGCTTCGCCAATTGTTTTGTGTAGAAAAAAATCGGGCCAGATACGTGTTTGCGTTGACTTCAGGGTATTAAATAAAAAAATTGTAAAGGATTCTTTTCCCATGGCACAAGTAGAAGAGGTTTTAGATCATTTGGGTGAAGCAAAGGTCTTTTCGACGTTAGACTTAAAAAATGGTTTTTTTCATGTTCCTGTGGAGGAAAACTGCACTAAATATTTGGCATTCATTACACATGCAGGTTTATATGAATTCCTAAAAGCGCCTTTTGGTTTGTGCACGTCGCCTAGTGTGTTCCAAAGATTTATTTATAATGTGTTTAGAGATTTAATTCGGGATGACACTGTTGTTACTTACATGGACGATTTTATTATTCCAGCGCGAAATGAGAAAGAAGGTTTAGAAAAGTTAAAGCGCGTTTTAGAAGTAGCCAAAGAGTACGGTTTGGAAATTAATTTTAAGAAATGCCAGTTTTTAAAAAGAAAAATAGAATTTCTCGGGTATATCATTAAAGATGGTACAATTCGCCTCTCTTCTGAAAAAACAAGGGCCGTTCAAAATTTCCCGAAGCCTAAAAACCTTAAGCAGATTCAGAGCTTCTTGGGTCTGACGGGATATTTTAGGAAATTTATTGCAAACTATTCGAAAATAGCGAAATCGCTAAGTGATCTTCTTCGTAACGGGGTAGAATTCAAATTTGGGCCTGAGCAAAAAGAGGCATTTAACAAGTTGAAAGAACTTTTATTGACAAGTCCTGTTTTGCATATTTTCAAACAAGGAGCACCGCTAGAATTGCATACAGACGCAAGCAGTCGTGGTTTCGGCGCTGTATTGCTACAAAAGTCTGATGATGGGCAATTGCACCCCATTTACTTCATGAGTAAAAAAACTAGTGTGCAACAAGAGAAGCTGTCTAGTTATGAGCTTGAAGTTTTAGCTATAGTGGAAGCTTTAAAGAAATTCACCGACTGCGATGCTTTTCAAAAGACTATGTTCAAGAAAGATTTAACTCCTAAAGTGGCAAGATGGGCGCTACTTCTGGAAGAATTTGATTATGAAATTTTTCACAGATCTGGGCAGCAAATGAAGCACGTGGACACATTGAGTAGAAACGCTGTCATGATGGTTACCTATTCTCAGGGAAAAGTTACTGCCAAAATTGTAGCTGCGCAAAGAAGTGATGAGCGTCTCCAGTTGCTGAAAACTTTAGTCGAGCAAGGACTAAAAGAAGATTTCCTAGTGAAAAATGGTGTATTATACAAGTTCGACAGTGGTCGCGAGTTACTTGTGGTACCCGAAGCATTGGAGTTAGAAATCATACGTAGTATCCACAACAAGGGACACTTCGCAGTGTCTAAGATGGAAGATTTGCTGAAAATGGACTTCTATATTCCTAACCTTAGAAAACGAATTGAACAAGTTATTTCAAATTGTGTAGAGTGTATTTTGTGCGACAAAAAATGAGGTAAAGGCGAAGGGTTGTTGAATCCCATACCAAAAGAGAGTACTCCGCTGAGCACTTTTCACATTGATTTTATAGGACCATTACCTTCGACAAATAAGAACTATAATCATATCTTGACCGTCGTTGATGCATTTACAAAGTTCGTGTGGCTCTATCCAGTAAAGGCTACATCAGCTCAAGAGGCATTGCAGAAGCTGAAACTCCAACAATCAACTTTCGGTAATCCATTAAGAATAATAAGTGATAAAGGTACGGCTTTTACGTCCAAAGACTTTGAAGAGTACTGCAGACAAGAAAAGATCCAGCATATATTTACAACTACAGGAGTTCCTAGAGGGAATGGGCAGGTGGAAAGAATTCATCTGACTCTGGTTCCAGTCCTATCCAAATTATCCATAAATGATCCTACCAAGTGGTACAAATACGTTGGAGATGTCAACTGCAGTAATAAATCACCCACCATATTCGTCTTATCTATAGCCAAATAATTTTCCCTTTTTCCGAAGCTTAATATATCCATGAAAGAAAACAGATTTGAAAACGTCTTGGATTTTAAATCAAATGTATTTTGTGAATGATTAGTTTCAATGCCTGAAAACAGTGTTTTGATAACCCAAAGAAATGTTAGAAAAATTGCATAGATTTCTCTAGTGATTATTACAGCAATACAGCCTTTTACCTTAACTCTAGAAGCATTTATTTCATCTTCAAAAAATGTAAAAAGTGGCTTCTATAGGTCATGGATTCTAGATAATTTCTTCTAGATAATAATAAGACAGCCAGTGTGAACATACATGTTTCCAAATTTTTCTTATTTCTGTATTATGCAGCTGTTGGAATTGTTTCAAATTTCCCTTCCTTTTAAAACTCAAGCCAAAATAAATATCAACAATGTGTTCATTCACACTTAATGGTACAAAAGCTCTCCCTTTTATAGTTACTAAATTTAAGAGGTGACAGGTGCAATTCATAATTTGCAAATTTCAATTTTCTTTTTTTTAAGATGCTTTAAGAAAGCAACATCAGCTTTCAAGCCTACCAATACTAGTGCATTATCAGCCCCAAGTGCTAAGCAATTATCCAGAGGAATTGCATTTTCTTTAGTAGTTTTAAAAATTAGCTGTGCTGTATTAAAGCCTGTTGGATTCCTTCTAAAATGGGGACAGAAAATAAACTACACTCAATTTCTGAAGAAAATGGATTAAAAAAAGAAAGAACAATTGGACAGAATTTTGAATTGGTATTGTTGCTTCCAACCGTAGAGAGGCAGAATGGACCCATCTTAATGGAAGTGATAGCTGAAGATTTATTTTTCATACCAATTTCTTTCACAATTGCAGCCATTATGGTCCTTGCACTCGAGTATTTCTTAGGGATTTCTTTATCAGGAAACATTTTTCTAAATAAAGCTGCAGCATACAAATATTTTAACTTTTTTGCAAACATAGCTAAAACAAAATATTGTAATTTCTTAAACTATTTCTTGAAAGCATGTGCATTTACACCTCTCAGTGACAAAATGAACAAAAAACAAAACACTGATCTTGCTTTGTGCTCATTGGCTAATATATGCCAGATGACATGCATTAACGTTTGATGCTCACTGGAGAACTGGAACATAACATTTTCAGACACATGTGCTCTCATTCACAGAGCAGAAGAGGGCCAAAATTTCTTGTGATAAAACTACTTTAGTTTTCTTTTATATGTATGTAATCTAGAGAAAAACCAGTTGTTTTCAGATGCCCCAAATCTCCCCTTTTTTGTGCAAATAATGAAATATTAGGCCAAGCTACATAAAAATCATGAGAAATTTTAAGAATAACAGAAAGTTGGGAGAAATATGTTGTAAACCAGGTTGGCAGGAGAATGGCCGGAAATCAGGAGACTTCCGCCTAAATCAGTACAAAGAACGAAGTGAATGCAAAGAAAATTAGTTCTTTCTTTGGCAAAAGCTGATGGACATATAGCAACTCAACGTCTTTCAAACATGCACAGGATAAGCAAAAAAAGCTGTAGGTTAATTTTAATTGAAAATCATAAAATGAGGAAAGTTAATGAATGATTTGTGTCTCAGACAGAAAGTAAAGTGATAGAAAAACTTGCTGTGAGCATTTGCTGACTACTGCGAGACAGGACAATTTTTTAAAGCATATCATCGCAGGAGATGAGACCTGGTGTCAATAATACCACACATAAACAAAAGAACAGATGTGCACAGTGGAAAGGACCATATTCGTCCAAATACATAAAAGAGGAAAAAAATAATGTAATCAAAGATTATGGTATGCTGATTGCATTTTGATTAAAAGGACTTATTCACCATGAATTTGTCCCTCAAAATCAATCAATTGATCCAGTTTTTACAAGGATGCACTTTTTTAATTATAAAGAAAGATAAGAGGGGTTAGAAAGGAACTTTTTGATTCTGAGCAATGGTTTCTTTCACATGGTAATGCTAGAAAACCATAGCACATTGCCTGAAAAACAATACCATGCTAAGCGTTCAACTGCAGTAATAAATCACCCACCATATTCGTCTTATCTATAGCCAAATAATTTTCCCTTTTTCCGAAGCTTAATATATCCATGAAAGAACACAGATTTGAAAACGTCTTGGATTTTAAATCAAATGTATTTTGTGAATGATTAGTTTCAATGCCTGAAAACAGTGTTTTGATAACCCAAAGAAATGTTAGAAAAATTGCATAGATTTCTCTAGTGATTATTTTGAAGAAAATAAATTCCACTTACTTCATGGGCACACCATGTATGTATGAAGATGAGGAAATTACATTAAAAATAGCTTGATATGTCTATTTCAACAGTGAAGATGATAGTGAAAGATAAAAGTTTGCAAAACAGAAAGCATGAAAAATGTGATATGTTTAAGGGCACAACCAACACAGCTAAGATTTCGCAGAAGGAGAAACTATTGTCTTAATAGGTCAAGGATCAGACACACAAAATGGATACTGTTAAGTTTTTTAATTATCCTGGAGAAAGTCTGGTCTTCACATAAATATTTACAAGGGGACACAACAAATGCACTTAAAGTTAGCATTGGATGATTTAAATAATTCAAGAAGTGCACACATTTACACAGGACTAAACTAAACATGAAGTAAAAAGAGTAGACAGAGACATGGCAAGTAAATTTTAAAAACTTCTATCGGAAACAATAGAAGAGTGGGCAGGGCCAGCACTAGAATTTTTGACAGCCATCAGCATATTCAAAAATGGCATCATTGACAAATTTTTTATCTTAACCTTCTTCGTGTATTGCAGATATTTTAGGGGCATCAAGCAATAAAATTATATTTGAAAACAATCTGTTGCTTAAATTTTTGTGAGATTTCTTCTAAACTATTCAGCCCCCAATTCTTTAATAAATTGAATCATTATAAATAAACTAATAATAATAAATTAATTTAATAATGGCTATTAATAAATAACAACTAAAGTAGAAAACTCATGTTTTAAAGCTCATTCATTTCATTTTAAAAATAACATCAAAACAGTTTGCAGGATGCAAATTAAAAAACTAAATAATAATAAATAAGTATTGTATCATCCTATTAATTGCATTATTATAATCTCAAAATTCACAGATTTAAATATATAAAAATAACAT
>KK114497.1:28750-39170 GCA_000611955.2 Stegodyphus mimosarum
ATATATATATTTTTTCTTTTTATATAAATATTACACATGGATATTATTTTTTTTTAGATTATTCAGAAATGTTCTTGAATGTTTCAAACACTGTTATGACCATATTTGAAAAGATTTTATTTGTATTGATATATTTCAAATCAATGATACATCCAATGTCTGTCTCCCATATTTAAAGATTTAAAGATCAAACAATAAACGAAATAGCATAAACTAACCAAACCTCCTGTTAAAGAAACCCATCACAGCATTATCCTCAACAACACGAAGATCACACCACAATGCCAGTTCAAAACCTCCAGCCACTGCATATCCATTTACAGCAGCAACAACTGGTTTCTTCAGAAGTTTCTTTGTCGGACCCTAGAAAAATAAAAACAAAGACAATTATGAAATATAATATCAAAATTCATGGTTATTAAAATTTTAAGTAGGATATACTTTTAGCAAGGGTAAGAAATAAAGAAGTATATTTTCCATTATTAAAACATGTTAAATAATAATTTATGACAAACATATTGACATTTTTTTTTAATTGAGAAGAAGTATAAAGAAATGCTTAGAAGATAAAACTTAAGAAATTTTGTAACTTGCATATGGAATTCCTTTTAACTTTTCAGAAGGTTTAGTTTCCTTTGCTTCAATAAAATAAGCTAATATAAATATTAATGCAACATATAAAATTTCTTCACAAAGTTAAGTTTTGGACAAGTTTCATTGCAATTTAACATTTCAGTAAGAATAAATAACAATTCATTATACTAACATTAAAATTTAGTATTCCATTTCTTCAAAAAATTACTTTTTACATTGTTAAGAAATATATTCATATATTATTTTAGTAGCAATTTAATGCATGAAAGCATTATTTATTCATATTTTTTATTTAATATAACAGATATATATTCATCAAATTCCAAAGAAATTATCAGTCACTTGATCCTTGTAAAAATTATTTAATATCACACATAGCACAGTTACTGTATGCATACATATAGCATGCCCTCTTCTTTGTTCCTCTAGCTCTTACAATTATGCATAGTCTTAAAAACTTTTAAAATTTTATAGTTTTAAAACTATGCACTATTTTAAGCATGCAACATGTGTAATGGGTATGTCTGACTGCTGCAAAAGCATTTCATGCTGATGAGGGCTCATTAACCATTAAGGGTACTGATATATAAAATATACTGGATGTTTGTCAATTTTTTAACCTCCTGAAAAATGCTAACTTTTCTACCTAAAAGCCATAATCGTAAGTTTCTAGTATTTCCTTTTGATTCTAAATGGCAGCACTACCCTATGAATCCTCAACATTTTGCAGTTATGAAATTAGTATATCTTGTTCCAAGTTATGTTTGAAGATTCATAAATTCTATTGGAGGGGAAGAAAAAATTGATATCATTAGAACAATAAGCTGAAAAACTTTCAATTCCTAAGCTTGTCAAGAATTATTTCTAACTTACTATTTTATGTAACATTAAAGGAGTACTATCCTTAAATTGTATTTGGTTAATTATAATTATTTTAATTCTGATCACTTAACTAGCTGAACAAATAAATATGCATATAACTAGCTAACATAATTAAATACTATACGTTAATATGATGGCACTTTTATTTGCAAATTTCTGTACTAACCTGAAATTATCATAAAATATTTTTTTTAGAGTAGAAAGTTTCTGTTTATCACAATTTTGATTTTATAATTTAACTGAAAATCCAAATTTTATAAAAGTAACTACATAATCTACCCACATTTTCCATTTAGCTTTTAAAATAACAGAGTAAATACAATTCAATTAGAATACAAAGAAGAGAAGTACTTCAAAATACTGACAGTTTCAAGTTTGATTTAGAAGGAAAAAAACAATGTGAATGATTTTAAGACAAAGATACTTTACACGGAGAATATAAATTTTCTTCCCAATTTAAAATTTCATAACTTGAATTTCATAATTTTTACACTTTACAAAGTGTAAAAATTCATAAAGTACACTTTGTACTATTTATATTACATACACTTAATGCTTGATCTGATTATATAATAAAAGAGGTGAAAAGAAATTAAGCATGTGATAACAAATTAAAGAAAATAGATAAAGAGAAAAAATATGAAATACTTTTTTTAAATACAGTGGAACCTCTCTTAACAAGTATAATTGTTAAGAGAATTTATTCCTGAATCTTACTCACAATGCGAAACACCAGTTAGGTAAAACAACTTTTTTTCATAAGACAATGTTAAATTGGATAATGTGTTATAAATCTGGGAAACAATACTCAAACAAAATTATAATAATGTAATTTATTATTTATAATATATCCTTTTCCACATTTCCTAAATACATTTGTCTTTGCCTAAGCTTCAAAATTGTCAAAAATGAGACACAGCATTAATATTTAATAAATTTGTAGGGCACATAGCTACTGCCTTATTAGAGTGATGCTTCTCAACTTATGATGCAACAGTTTACAATGCTTTCAGTAACTCCCTTATTTTACTGGAAGGTTGTTTCTTTGCTGAAGCTATTTTTAACAGCCTCCCCACAAACTTGGCCGCCATCTCTGATGAAATTTCCTCCATATAAGAATTGATCCATACGAGAAGAAATCTTTCAACACCTTTTGAGAATATGTGGCTATTGCATAAAGCTAGGTGTGACACCCTTTAAAGCATCAATTTACTTAATGTTATTCTTGTTTTTGATAACAGTGCAAACTCTTCAATTGATGAAGACCGATTATATATGCATGTCAGGTCAACCATTTTCACACTGCATTTTTTCTCTTCTCAGTAATTTGGAGTTTGACTTCTACAGTGATTTTTCATCTCTTACCCGTCTTCTTGTGGCATTTTCTTTGAGGATTATGCATTATGTGTTTAAATTTTGCATTAAAAAAATACACAATAATATGTCTAAATATAACTTTCACATGCAACAGTAAGATGCTATCTGAATGAGCACTAAACACAAATGGATAGCCAAGATGCAGCAAGATCCTGCATGTGATATCACTATGTCCCTATGCCACTTGTTCTGCAAAACAATTCTTATTAAGGGTGCCATTTTTCTTCAATTTGTTTGTTTCGTGAATCACTCATTATGGGAGGTGCTCGTTAAGCAAGGTTTGACTGTATAACACATAACTGAAGCAACACAATCAGAATTTTAATTTTAAGAAGTTCTGCTATATGATATACTATGTTTTGCATATGCATACATGAAATATTTTATTAGTTTAACAAGAATACTATTTTTCAGAGTTAATATAGATTTTTGACATACAGATCTAATTAATTTAATATATGCTAACAGTACAAAAGAATGTAAGCACTAAATGCTCTAATTCCACCTTCCTCAACTTCAGAAATATTCACATTAATGAAATGCAATTAAAAAATGAAAAATTACATGCTAAAATACCTGCTTTCACATGCTTGTTTTAAGTAAAAATAAATAATTTTAGAACATGATACAGTAATCTGTTTTAGATTTTGAAAAACATATTTGAGTAACTGCAGATATTCCTATTTTAGTTCAGCAAATGGACGTCTTCTGTTGCTGCTCATTTTGAGAATGCATATAATAAAAAAATCAGCTGGAATTTATTCTTTCAGTATTTTTAAGTCAGCACTACCTTTGCAAAATTCATGACAGTAACATACAAAGCCTGACTGAAGAATTTTGCCTTATATTAGACACGGCAGCCCTGTACTGGGTTTTGCAAAGATCATACATAAATGAATCTGAATCTGAAATTTAAAACTAATTGTTTTCAGAATTCACTCATATGGAGGAGTATACCTATAAAATTTTATTGTAACAAATGGGAAAAAAGTCTCAGAAAATATGGCAAGATGTGACTGCATTTTGTATTAAATGTGGAAAGACCAGTAATAAAGCACTTGAAATCTCACAGCATGTTTGAAATTCTGAAGCTCTTAGTTGTGCATTAGTATTTCAGACATAGTAATACGCAAAAGATTGACAAAGTACATTCTGGAGGCAGGCTATCTGTTCTAGTTTAAGTGTGCGAACACTGCCAGCCTGCAGACAGACAATGGATAATTATGATAAAAATCTCCAGAAAACCACTTTCCATATAGCCACGATAAACAAATACCTGATTTGCTTAAGAAAAAGTGCTTTTTATTCGAGGACAATGCCTAGTCATCAAAATGAAATCACTAATTCAGATGACTGTTATAGCTACTGAAGATCTCAAATCTTGTTATCATGCACAGAATTTTTGATATATTCTCCCTAAAAATTACATAATGGCAAGAATGGGATCTGCTAGACAAGGGACTGGTTTATACATTTCAATTCACTTCTTCTTTCACGAAGTCATACACAGATAGGTTACAAAGCTTCCTGTCTAGCATAAGAATTCTTAGGCCTTTTTGTCTTATGAAAGGATCAAAACCTATACAAAAGATGAAATCCTAATTCAGTTTGTAGAAGACATGAAGTGAAGCATATCCAGATAAACTGTACACTAAAGTTGTCGTTCTCTACAAAAATGGAAGGCACATATCAAGGTTATTACTACAGTTCCCTTAAAAATTAATGGCGATTTTAACATTCAAATCATTTCATGTTTCATAGTTTCCAAGTGGCATGCCTTTAAAAGCCAAGCATTCTTTCCTGCTAAAAAAAAAATGAATTACTGAAGTTCAAAAGAAATCAATATATAATATTCTACTCTAAAAATATAACTCTAAAATACTTCCATTTACAGATTTTTGATTAAATTTGGTATTAATGGCAATACATGGAAACAAAATAATTTGAGGTATAAAATTAAATACCATAGGACCATGCTCACTGCAAATACCATAAAAGTTTCCCTTCGCAACTTCCTTTAAATCATAACCTGCACAAAAATTACCACCTAAAAAATTAAAATAAAAATTTTTAATTAAAACAAACATACATACACAATCAAAAATTAAAACGGAAACATACATACACTGGATTTTAGACAGAAAAAAGACTGAATACTTCTGAGAAAACCTACACTGAGTTTTGCTGAAACTTACACTGAATTTTATACAGAGATAAATATGTTATCTTTTATCTTCAAAATCTTTCCTTAGAAACACAATAACTGCTAATAAGAAAAAAAAACTAGCATGTACACATACACATGTAACCTTCCTAAGGGGGAAGGACATGTCCTAAACTTCAGAATATCCCACACTCTGAATTGTTATTAAAATGTATTATTTAAAATAACAAAAACTTTTTTTTTTAAGTACAAAGTTAGCACTCAATATGTGTTAAAGAATGAGATGGCTAAAATGACTATGTATGGAAGCAAACTCTTTCTTAATTATAATCAAATCAAAGATCTCCCCAAAAAGGTCAATTGAAAAACCTATTTTTAAAAATGATTGTTTAAATTTGATATTTAATTTAAAAAATTGTTTTTAAAAAAATGTTTTAGTGTCCTGAAGTTTTTTTTTTTTTTAGTTCAAGAAAAATAACATTTGAAATTTAATTTTTTTAATATTTTTTAATTACAGATTATGATCAATAAATATTGAGTACTCATATGACCAATGAGTGTTAATTTCAATCATAAAATATAAATAAGCATTAATGACATACCTATATCATAACCTACAAGTCTGAAAGGAAATCCACATGTCTAGAAAATTAAGTAATTAATGAAGCTCTGATATTATCATCTTATTACCCATAGGTTTGTTATGACCATAACCTCTGTAAAACAATAGACATATAAAAATTGGAGTAACTGGAGATTTTATATTATTACTCCGCAAATTTGAATAGCATATTTTCAAAAACAAGAATTTTGCAGAACAGACAAACGCTACTATTAAACTGATATAATTTGACAACTGAGACAGAAGTATGCTATATTTTCACTAGAAGACATCATCAGCAGATACAGTGTGGTTAAAAAGGACCTACAGGTTTCATTCCTTAAATACTGATTTACGACATGCACTTCTAGATGTGAAGTATTGCAGAATAAGGTGTAAAATTTTATCAGAGAAGCTTCAACACTCAGTGGAAATATTGGAGAATTAATTTAATGTACTAAACCACTGTTTGCATGCTTAAGAACAAAAAAATTTTTTAATTCTTTAAGTCTGACTGATTATAATTACATATTTTCAGTTATAACAAAAACTCTATAATTAATATTGTATTACTGTTTGTAATCTCTTCTATTAATAAAAAGTTGAAGTTTCCAATTGAGAAGTAAGCAACTTGCATAAATAGGTCCCCAATTTAAATTTTGTTAAGGGTCCATCACAGCCTTAATCTGGTACTAAGTTCAGCAAGTCATGGGCGAGGGTAAATGTCTTCAAAACCAGTTTGTCTTAAAATGTTTTACTTTTCTGCAAATTATAAACTTCATTGCTGATGGTTTAATTTACTGCTTCCATAACCATACAATAAATACGTATTTTCCTGACTGC
This sequence comes from Stegodyphus mimosarum, assembly GCA_000611955.2. Classification (NCBI taxonomy): domain Eukaryota; kingdom Metazoa; phylum Arthropoda; class Arachnida; order Araneae; family Eresidae; genus Stegodyphus; species Stegodyphus mimosarum. The sequence continues at coordinate 35,212 of KK114497.1, forward strand.
CATTTTGATGTGACCGGGTTTGAATCCCAGAGAAGGCACGGTTGTGATTGTCCGTCCCTTCAGAGGCAACAGTGGCTACCTGTTAGGTGCTTCCATAATGCAATGGCGACTACTGCTGGCCCTTGTAGTGGCACAAGGCTAATGGTTATTAAATAAAGTGCCTAGCCGTTGAAAAAAAAATTTTATAAATAAAGTTTACTTTGTGAATGGAAAATGAAGTAATCTAGCAAAATGTATACATTCACTGTTGTAATATAAATTTTATGGCTATGAACCATAGTTTGGTATTTAACTTCATTCAGAAAGATAGCTCAATGTATTTTGAAAAGTACAGTCTTAGAAGAAAAAATTATGCCATGCACCTAAATAATATGAATTCCAAATTATACAATGGGCACTTAGCATCATACGGAAGGAAGTATGCATAAGAAAATGTATGAGAAAACACACATAAAAGGAATTAGATAATAAATAGTGCAATTGAATAATTTTAACAAATGTTGAAAATTTTCAATGAAACCTAATACATAAACACAATAATTTAAACAACAACAGCAAAAAACTGAAAGAATGATTAAAAAGCGTTTAACCTTTGGGGCTTTGATGGCTATAAGATCCTTCCAGCCAGTATCCTTAAAAAGACAGGGTTTCTTAAGACTTATGCCCCCTTTTAAGAAGTCACTTCCTGTTTGCAACAACAGACCTTGTGTGTAATTTGATTCATCTTTAGAGGTATGCATTTATTTTACAAATTAATTTAAAAAAATTGAATGCTACAAATATGATTAAAAATTTTAAATCTACGAATATGTTAAAATTGTTAATTAGCAAAAGTGTTCAAATCTAAATGCTAAGTGAAGGTAAAAAAACCTACATGAAAATGCTATGTTTAAGAGCAAGAACTAGAGAGAAAGAATATACACAATTTAACTTAAAAATAGCTTCATTTTATTACACATTACTTGTATTGCAATGTTCCATTACACCTAAGTGCCTCTAAATTATATTAATTTCAGTCAAAAAATATCTGCAGAACAAATAAGAAGCTATGATAATATTTTCTGGGATAATATATTTTAGTTTTGAAAATTAGAAAACAGAGGGTTATTTGAACACAAAGCATTTTATGCCTTTTTTTTTTTTTTTTTAAATTAGCAAGTAACATTATTTTTTAGTTAATAATAACAGATGGAATGCAATACACCAAAACATTAACTTATTTAGCAAAAGGAAAGCTTCAGTTTTAAATGTGAATTACCTTTTGCTTTTTATAATTATTATTCATTTTACAACCTTACCAAGAGGATGAGATTTACTGTAGAAATGTGTTATTATACTATCAAATTTACATTTTTTTACAACAAAAAATCCTTCATATAAGAACGGGAAATTGTGCAGAGCATACGGTTTTGGGATAGTCAGAAGTTATACAATAGTCAATGTATGATAAGAAGAAGTACTTATATTTGTTCTTCAGTCAGTCCTCTTTTCCTTTTTGGCATATTGCAATAAAATGGAACAATGTAACTACAAGCAATATTGCAAAACTGAAGAATATTCCAAAGCAACACAAGATTCTGTTTACAATTTATGAACACAGTAAATGCAGATTGTGAAGCAGCAACAATGAAAAGGGAAAGATAAGGGAAAACTGGATGCTTAGTATTCAGACCTTTGCAACAGATCAGTAGCTAAGTTGCCAAAGCTATCAAATTTGTCATTTCAGGCTAACATAATTTTCCAGCTCAGAAAGAGAAAAGAGACATGATCAGTAAAGTTGACATCCCCTCCTTTCGAACCAGGAATACTGTGACCTTTATAATGACTGGTAAAGCCAGAAAGATGAATGAGAACTATCTTCCTTTTTCCAGGTCATGTACTTATTGTTGGCTCTATTTTTTTTTTTATTATTATTTTCATTCTAAAGTTGTTCCATTTTAACAACTATACAATATATCTCAGCAAGCAAGAGATATTATACACTTTATATCTAATATATAATCTTTATCAGATCCAATGTGTGATTTATTTTTAAACAAAAGAAGGAAAATATCTTACTATCAATAACACACACACACATATATATATATATATATATTGGCAATTTATCATAGGAATATGCTTATTAAGCTTAATACAGTTATGGAAAATCTAACAAATTTTGCACTTAATAAGAAGTAAAACGAAAATGATTAACTTCATTACTGTAATTTCTGTTTACAAAAGAATACTATATAACACTGTGAGAAGCAGTTAAGTGTCTTTAATTAAAAGTGTGAAAAATCACAGTTAATCAAAAATAAAAATAAATAAATGAAAATTAAAAAAAAAAAGTATGAGAAAACTAATAAAATCACTTACAAATATAAAAAAAAATCTGAAAACTTTTGAACTTTATATTACTCTCAAAGGGACTTTTTTTTTTTTATTTACACATACATTTATGTTTTGAGAGCATTTGGGCTAAAACTATTTAAAAGCAGCATATCTTTAGTATTTCCAATAGACAGTGTCACGTGCTGGAGATAAAAATATTTTATTCTGCAAAGTGTGTTGCCACTGCTGGCTTTGAAATCATTGAATTTCTTAATAAAAAAATTGTTAAAGCTTAAAAACTATGAAACAGATAATAAAACAAAATCGAAATTCAAGATTCTGTCTTCCAGGTGCCCATATTTGGATGCAAGACTACATTATTCAAAATCTGATGGTTTTAGGTATTGTTGTATTTTTACAATGAAAGAAACACATTCATGCAGGTTCTTCATTATTTAATTTCTTTAAATATAATACAGGGCAATTTGCTGGCAGCAATTTGAAGTGATACAGCAGTTTATAACTATACAAACATACAGTATACAGAAGCACAAAATGCCATTTCAAGACTGATAGACTTTCTGGGCTAATGCCCTTTGTTTGCTTTAATTAATAATAGACACGGTTCAGTCTTTTTGCAGTCCTTTCCTAAACCTGAATTGCTGAAGAATTTATAATATCCTTTGGCAGTAAAGTTTACTGTATACTGTTTATATAAGTATGCTCTGAAATTGATACTTACATATTAATGCACCACCTGGGGGGGGGAATTTGATGGTTTTTTTCCTGATGAAGATGTGAAAAAAATTATCAACATGCTCCTGAAAATTATTTATTGAGTACATGCCAGTGATTATCACAATGTTTTTCTAAAAGATTCCCAGGCTGTTCTTTAATATCATAAGTCAGCAAATATTTTCAACATATCAAAAGAAAACACACTAATTTAAAGCCTAAATTTGAATTATCACATAAGGGTTATATGATAAGAAAAAGATATGTTTTTTGTGAAACTGTTCTGTGAATTTTTGGCTCTGTTTTTCTCCCTATGTACACAACGATCTGTTTTCACTTCATAAAAGATTCAGAGTTGCACAAACCTGGCACTGCACATAACTCTGGCATTACCAACAGGCTATTTATCAAACACATCTTATCTTTGTTCCCTAAAGCAAATTTATGATAAAATACTGTACTCCTGTAGAAATTTTACTGCAGTGATTTCCACTGCTGGCAAATTCTGCAAGCGGACATTTTAAAACTGTACGGAAGGTTAAAAAAACAATATAATGAAAAGAATGCATGTGAAATTGGTGATGCGGCTTGACTGAAGGATTGTTATGAGTATAGTTGCCTAAAGAAATTTATGCACATGGTTTCAAAAGTTTGGCTTATTCTGATAACTTGACGACTTCTACTTTGGTGGTTGCATCAGTACCCTGAAATTTTATTTTAAAAAATATAATTTTAGGCCTGAAAATGTTAAATAATCTTTTATGGTCAGTCTTTGTTGTTTTGTCAAGCTCTCTTTCTTGCATATCCTCTTGAAGAATTGTAGTTTGATTGAAATCTGTTAAGTTTTAAATAGTTCACTAATTCCTCAACACTTACATGGTTTTATACATCTTATTTAAGGAATGAGC
>KK114497.1:42849-58880 GCA_000611955.2 Stegodyphus mimosarum
TTACGTTCCCTTCCATAGTACAGATTTTACCTGATGAGCTACTTTCTGAAAAAGATCTGATAGAAGGATTTACGGATATTAGACTTCGAAGTTTGTTTACCGATAACCCAAGTTTATATCTGAAAGGAGCAGTCATTTTCGACTTAAGACTTTGATTAGATACTTAAATTTCTAATATTAAGACAATTCACATAAGAAATTTCAAAGGCACCGTTTGTTTACATCATGCTGTTTCACCCAAGGTTTCACCGGGAGTTTGATAGAAGGATTTACGGATATTAGACTTCGAAGTTTGTTTACCGATAACCCAAGTTTATATCTGAAAGGAGCAGTCATTTTCGACTTAAGACTTTGATTAGATACTTAAATTTCTAATATTAAGACAATTCACATAAGAAATTTCAAAGGCACCGTTTGTTTACATCATGCTGTTTCACCCAAGGTTTCACCGGGAGTTGTATTGCTAAGCTCCTCCTCCTCCACAAAACGAAAGAGGAAATATGAAAATTTAACGCTTCGTTATAGGATGGCATTAATGATCCACTGTGATGAATTCCACTTGATTGAAATTTGAAAATAAGGCAATTAAGTGCAATGCTTTTTTCCGTGTTTTTAAGTTGTTCTTAATTTATTTTGGCCGCTTACTTTTCAGACGATTATTTGTTACACGATCAACAAATCTGTTCTGAACATTCACGAAACTTGTAATGGGATAATAATGCAACAAGATTATGTCTAAGAATTTAAGCAAAGATACCAGTTTAAAGTTAATACTCTTCCACGGTCTTTTATTGTAAATATAATAACACTGTAAAGCTTTCAACATTTCCTGAATTTCACATTGAAGGAGGTCTTGAAATGGCTAGGACTGTTGGATAATTTTCATCCATTCTTACTTGCTTCCATTTCAATCGTTTCTACTATTTTTTGCCCTTAAATGCATGTGACAATCAATATAACGTTTAAGAATTCTTCTCATTGACCGGCTGACTACTTTTGTAATATGTCTACTGTCCACTGATAATAATAACATATTGCTGAACTGAGAAAAAATTAAGGTGTGGAAGTTTGGAACATAGGAAACTTTAAACGTCGTTCTGACTCCAAGAAGATTAATATTTATTTACATTTTTTGGATATGGAATAATACAGACAGAATATCAGTCAATGTTCTTTTTCTTATTGAAGGCTTACTGTTGCCACTCTGGTGAAAAGAAAAACGCATGAGAGAAGTTTCGCTGATGGCGCTTCATCAACGCGAATGATATCGCCACACACCCCCTTGCCAGTGATAGCGTTATACCTTGTAATCCTTCAGGTATGCAGGAAATCTCACCCTTCGTCCAGCTTTTGTGTATCTAGGATGAATATCTTTGGAAGAATCATTGTCTCTAGGAAGTGGAGGTGAGATTTTGGAGTTATCAGCTTCGTGTGTCTGGAGATTTGCTGTTATTTCATTCTTGAGGCTGAAACATGGTTTCAGTCTATCTATCGATATCCTTTTAATTTTACCTGAAACTTCCACATCGAAAAATTTCTCGAAACGTTTCTTAACTAAATATGGTCCTAGATAGGCTGGTTGAAGAGAAGATGAAATCATGTTATTATAGATGAATACATGTGAACAATTTGCTAAGTCCTTGTGTACGAAAATTGTTTTTTTTTCATGGCTGGTTGTCGGTGTTGGTTTTAGGTTTTGGATGTGACTTTGCAATTTTTGTATAAAATCTGAATGCGTAACAGTGGGGACATAACTGAAAAATTCTCCAGGCAAACAGATTGGTGCACCGTACACAAGTTCAGCAGAAGAACAATGCAAATCCTCTTTAATGGCGGATCGAATGCCAAGAAGAATCAAAGGTAGAACGTCAGTCCAAGAATTTGACGTTTGCAGGTGGGATTTTAGGCTGTTTTTCAAGGTTCGATGTTGTCGTTCAATTAAACCATTAGACTGTGGGTGATAAGCCGTGGTGCTATTAGCCTTGAAGCCTAAGTATTTGCTCAAGGATCTGAAGAGTTGGCTGTCAAATTGTCGACCTTGGTCAGACGTTATCTTCTCTGGAATTCCAAATCTGGAAATCCAAGTCGTGATGAGGGCATGGGCGACGGACTCTGCGGTTTGGTCTTCCAGAGGTACAGCTTCGATCCACCGAGTGAATCTATCGATGATGGTAACCAGGTACCTAAAACCTTTGCAAGATGGTAAGGGGCCAACAATATCGATATTAAGGTGCTTGAAACGTTGACTGGGGACTTTGAATTCAGCAGCTGGAGCATGGGTATGTTTGTGTATTTTGGCTCGTTGGCATTGCAAACATGCTCTAGACCACAGCTGACAGTCTTTGTTTATGCCAGGCCAGATGAATCTTTTTGTCACCAGCTTCGTTGTTGCACGAATTCCAGGATGGGATAAGTTATGTATAGAGCAAAATAATTGTTTTCGAAATTCTTTAGGAATATATGGCCTGTTAAAATTAGTGGAGGTATCACAATAAATTTTCTTATTGCTATCCGGAATAGGAATTTGTACTATTTTGAAACTGGAATTTGATTTAAGAATCCTGAGGTCTTCATCCTCCTGGCAATCTGCAATAACTGTATAATCAATTGGAGCTGGGATAGCGATGGTGTCGATTCTCGATAGCGTGTCAGCTACAATGTTTTCTTCTCCAGAAATGTAGCGTATGTCTGTAGTGAATTCGGCAATGTAGTTCAACTGCCGTACTTGTCTTGGAGAAGCTTTATCTAAATTTTGGTGGAAAGCGAAAGTGATAGGTTTATGATCAGTGAAGACAGTAAACGATCGTCCTTCCAGAATGTGTTTAAAATGCTTTATCGCTAGGTAGATTGCAAGTAGTTCTCGATCGTATGCACTGTAATTTCTCTGTGTTTGTGAGAGAGATCGGGAGAAAAAACTTAGCGGTTGTTTGTCATTATCGGATAGTTGATGAATCACGGCACCCACGGCAGAATCAGATGCATCTGTAGTTAGGGTGATCTGCGCCGCTTGATTGGGATGAACTAACATTACAGAGTTGCACAGTGCGCTTTTGATATCAGTGAAAGCCTTCAGCGCATCTTCGGTCCAAATTAAAGCTTTTTTGCTGTTTTTCTTCACTCCTTTCAGTAAGATTGTCAGGGGTTGTTGTAGTTTGGCGCAGTTTGGAATGAAACGATGGTAAAAGTTCACCATGCCCAAAAATCTGCGTAAGCTTGTAAAGGATTGTGGTTTAGGATATTCTTTAATTGTATTGACTTTCGATGAAAGAGGCTTGATTCCTTCCTTTGATATTTCATATCCTAAAAATTCAACTTTGCTCAGACCAAATTTGCATTTTGCAATGTTTATGCACAGTCCATAGTTATTGAGTCTTTGGAATATTAATTCAAGATGTTTTTTGTGTGTTTCAGTGTCTGGCGAGGCGATGAGGATATCGTCGAGATAGCAAAATACAAAGTCTAGGCCGCTAAGCACTGTATTCATAAACCTTTGGAAGGTTTGTGCAGCGTTGCGTAAGCCAAATGTCATATAAGGAAATTCAAAAAGTCCGAAAGGTGTTATGATGGCTGTCTTCGGAATGTCAGCTTCATGCACAGGAATCTGTTGGTAGGCTCTTAGCAAATCTATTGTTGAAAAAATTGTTTTTCGATACAGAATATGAGTACAGTCCGTTAGAAATGGTAGTGGGTAACGGTCTGGAACAGTATTTGCATTAAGGCCACGGTAATCGCCACATGGTCTCCAGTCACCGGATTTTTTTAAAGTGAGGTGTAATGGACTTGACCAGCTGCTTTTGGATGGTCTGCTGAGACCTTCCTGCAGCATATAATCGAATTCCTTTTTCGCGGCAATCAACTTTTCTTGAGAAAGTCTTCTGACTTTAAAGGATACAGGGTTACCTTTGGTTTCGATGTAATGTTGCACATCATGTTCTTTATTGTTTTTTATGTTGGGTTTAAGTAAGTTAGGAAATTTGTTTAGGATGTCTCTATAAGAGTTTTGAAGAGTATTAACAATGAATTTAGGAGTGACGCTATTGTTACACAAAGCACCTGTAGTTGCTAATGAGGTGGTGCCATCAATTAATTTTCTGTTTTTACTATCAACTAACAAATTAAAATGTGAAAGAAAGTCTATTCCGACGATAGGTTTATTAACATCCGCAATGATAAAAGGCCAGTTGAAAGATCTGCGTAGCCCTAAATCTAGCTCTAATAATTTTTGACCATATGTTTTGATTGTTGTACCGTTAGCTGCGAATAACTCAAGCTTAGCCACAGTTCTTTTTTCCGATGGTGTTGGTGGAATAACCGATATTTCTGCTCCGGTGTCAATTAAAAAATGGGTTGCTGATGCGTTGTCACGAATATATAGACGACTCAGCTGTACCCCTTGACTTTCTGTCGTCATCGAAGGCCGGGGATTCAGTTTTCCTGTTTCGAGGCCTGATATTTACATGGTGGAGTGCACTTGTACGCTCTCTCACCAAAGCGTTGATGAAAATAACAATTATTTGGGTTATTGTTATTTTTGAAACTATTTCTAGAATTCGACCTGTATCGTCGTCTTTCTGGACTGGGGTTATTGTTATTTTTGAAACTATTTCTAGAATTCGACTTGTATCGTCGTCTTTCTGGACTGGGGTTTCTACGCCTATTCATTTCTGCTACCTGCAGTGTTAAGTTTGATATCTGTTTCTGTAGATCTTCGGCGGTAATGTTATCAGATGGGGAAGAAACAATGCGAGCTACCTGTGGTGGATTGGGATTTAATTCCCAAATTTTGTCAGCCATTGTAGACAATTTTGACAAATCATCACTGCTTACACATAAAATGCTCCGCATATTAAGTGGTAGTCGTTGCATCCACAATGTTTTCAAAAATTCATCTGGCACGTTCTCAGCCGCCAAGTTACGCATTTCGCAGAGAAGTTGGGATGGTTTCTTATCACCCAGTTCTAATTCGGTCAGAAGTTTCTGGGTTTTCTGTGTTTCAGAGTCGGCAAAAATTTCAATCAGCCTGTTTTTAATGGCCAGATATTTGCCGTTGTTTGGTGGTTTAGTGAGAATATCAGAGATTTGTGACAATGTCCCTGTTTCAATAGAACTGACTACATAATCATATTTTGTTTGATCAGCCGTTATTCCAGCATTGCGAAATTGGGCTTCAATCTGAAGAAACCATATTTTAGGGTCAGGTTTCCAAAAAGGGGGAATTTTGATGCTGACCTTGGCGACAGTCGCAGGTGTGGCATTAGTTTCAGTTTCTTTACTTTCATCTCCTTCAGCCATAGTAGAATTAGGCTTAACGGAAGTGCAGCTACCTTTATCCAACTTTTTATTTTTTTAAAGCTTAAGCTTTTCTGCTTAAAGATTGCTTAGTAAAAACTAGTTCATTTATTCTTAACACATTTGATGCATTCAGAGAATTCTAATTGCATACATTACATCTGAAGGCATATTGCAATATAGAACAAGAATTTTTAAAATGGACTTACCATTTTAAGAGTATTTCAGTCTCGTTATATTACAAAAACATCGTACGTTCTTTTTCCATCTTTACACTTCATAAGTTGAATTGGATCGCATCCGGGTAAACCAGTGTGGAAGTTTGGAACATAGGAAACTTTAAACGTCGTTCTGACTCCAAGAAGATTAATATTTATTTACATTTTTTGGATATGGAATAATACAGACAGAATATCAGTCAATGTTCTTTTTCTTATTGAAGGCTTACTGTTGCCACTCTGGTGAAAAGAAAAACGCATGAGAGAAGTTTCGCTGATGGCGCTTCATCAACGCGAATGATGTCGCCACAAAGGTCTTAACATAAAATTCAAACTGAAAAGAATTTTGTCTGTTTACCTTAAGTCTCAGACTAAAACTACAAAAGAAGGTAAATGGAAACTACAAAAGAAGTCTTCCAAAATAAACGTGGGGTGTCTTTAGAAGAAAAAAACTGATGCGAAATTATATTTAACTTTGCTCCAGAAATATCCATTTCTTAAAATTAGGACAGACAAGCATCTCGTTATACTCTGAATTTGACTTACATGCACTTCATCAATTTTGGATAAAATTTTTACGAAAAAACTAAATTCAATTTTAAAATCGAACAAAGCCCCTTTGGACTAAAAATCTGAAAGGTTCCAAATTTTAAATTACGTCCAAAGGGGCGTTTTTTTTAACATTTTGTATGTTACCTTTATTTATTAAATATCATGTTCTTCGCACTTAAACCATAAAATTCAGGTCAAGAGCAATATCGCAAAAGAATTTTAAACTGAGCATATCTTTAGAATTTCCGATACAAAGTCTTGCCCGCTGGAGATATATATATATGTAAGATAAAAAAATATGTAAATCAAAATTATAATTTAAACTAACCCCTAATTCCCCTTAATTCTCTCTCTCTCTGTTTTAAAAATCGTAATAACGTCTCTGGATTGCGTCATTTCTAGATCATTTCATTTTGCATGGCCTGCGCAGCGCTGATGACGTAATAATTGGAAACTGAACCTTTCAACTCAAACCAAAACTTTTATCTTCGTGTGCTTCCATATTGGCTAACTAAGCACTTCAGTTGCTTCTCTCTTCGCTGTTTGAACTTAATTTCGCTCTTCTCGCCTCTTAGCGCAATAATATCAAAAATTGTAAATGGTATTGAATAGGCACAAATAGAGTGTCAAATGAATGTGGCCACGAACGTCAACTGGAAAATAAAAATGGAATTAAAACCGCATCGACTGCCAAGTTTCTTTATTTTATATAGCTATTATGCACGGACGCTGTTCCGTGTTTTCCTTGCATTTTATTATTACATTTTAGTCGACAGGATGGTTACCAGTAGCCCAAGACCTCAATGGAAAACTTATTCAGCTCTTCAAATCATCGTTTTATGATTAATTCAAAGGCAATGTGTAAGAAGTGAATCGTCAGATTTGTTTTTTCAGATTTAAAAAATAAACTATCATCCTTCTGCTGTGGTACTTTGCAAATGCTTCAAAAAATAATCAACTAAGTGTAATAACTAATAATAATAAATAGTGTTTACAGAATGAAAGTAATCTCTCGATTAATCCAGAACTCGAATGTCTAGTAAAAAGGAATATCCAATTTGCTTCGGCCATCTCTCCAATATTTAGAACAAAAAAAAAGTGCTTTAAATCATCAGTAAATTACCTCTTAGGAGATTCAGCTTTACAGTGGATTCAAGGTTACAGTGGATCTGAGTTTGTGCTTGCAAGCATGTGCGACACGCTTTCGCTTTTTCTAATAACACTTCGTCAATCGACAGCTGAAAAATTGTTATCTTTGTGTGAATTTAACTCAGGAACGAGACAAAATTATTTAATAAGCCGCGGATTCTATACTTTTCATTTTAATTTTGCTTAAAATTTCAGCAATTTGATTATGCTGTTTTGTAAAACTGTGAAATTTTTATTCAGTAATTTTTCTAATTTTTCATAAGCATGCGTCAGAAAATTAAGTAACGAATTTTAAGCTATTTAAACTATTTATAGTGAAGGATATTAAGGCAAATAATTATATTTTTGAATTTATGTGGAAAATTTTGAATTGTTGATAATAATTTTTGAGTGAATGAAATAATTATGAAGCATTAGTATAAAGTATGATAAACAAAGAGTGTTTTTCAGTAATATTATAGAAATCATAATTAGTGTGGAATTATGTTTAACTAATTTTAAAATCTAAGGGTGATAAATATGTTCAGATAAACTTTGAAGGCTCCCACTTTTATGTTTTTCGTATATAATATTTATTTTCTTTTTATAATAGAGTGTGGTTAATTTTTTTATAAATGGAATGTTTTAGTGCAGTTCAAAAAGGCCAGTTGCCTTTAAACAAGGAACGGAGGCCTTTATAAGCAACTGACAAAGCAACCCTTAACCACTCATGATATTTATTACATGAGTCAGTTTTAAGTGGATTTGCCTGTAAGATGGATATGTTCGTATTAAAAGAAAGCTGTAGGGTCTTCCAGTTTGTATAAAATAAGTAAATTAGAAATTTCGATAATAATAGTATATTATTTCAAATGATGTTTCAAATAAAAATTTAATAAGTCTATAAAATTTTGAAATTTTTTGCGATTTTGTAATGTTAGTGAGTGTGTTTGTAATGTTAGTGAATGTGTGTGTAATGTTAGTGAATGTGCGATTTTGTAATGTTGAATCTAAATACAAAATCCGTAACAGTATATTAGAAACCCGACATGAAACACTGCGTAATGAACTTATGTACAAAATTTAAGATAATTTGCTTATTGGTTGGTAGCATACAGATGGTTAACAATTATGGAAAAATGCATATATGAAGGTGTAATTAAACATTGCTACTAATATTCTGGCTTTAATGAAGGCACAGAACATTACAATAATGACGATGAATGCTTATTTCATGCACGTATTTTGAGTGAATTCTTTGGAGATTTATATTATTCTGAAGGTAGAGTGTTAGATTTGCAGCTGAAAGATTGTTCAAATTCCCATTCCTAAGATATGCACTCAGAAACATACATTTAAGGAATAAAATTGCGAGTATTATTGACTTCCCAGACGCCAGAAATTAAGAACTAGCCTAAAAAACATACTTCAATAATAGCGAAAAGAATTAAATACAGATACAATATTTGCGGGTGTAACTCCACAGAAGAGCAATAAGCGCCGCTAAAAACATGAGGCAGGGCATAGAGCACTTACAAGTAGCGCAAAGGGCTAAGCAAATGTATCTATAAGCAACGAATGGATAAGTCTGATGAGTTTGCAATCATTTCGTACGCAATCAATTGGCATGGCGCCTAGGCCCAGGAGGATAATATAATACTTAAGCAACAGTATAATGTATTCCTGTTATATTCCTTGCGTGTTTACAATGTTAATGTGTAATCTAAGCAGCGGTAGGCGTCCCCACCTGACCAAGTCCGAACATGAAACGGAACAACTGATGACACCGCCAGCGATGGCAGAGCTTGCAGTAAACAACAGTAGTAGCACCTCGGCAACAATACGGTACCGTGGCTCCAGGAGAGCGATGGTAATCTGAATAAACAGTGTAAGAGGTCTTTAACTACTTGATCAGGGTAAATAAAATGTAGCAGCCTGCACTTACACCTAACCTGACTTTCCAACGATAGCATATAGTTTTTTGTATAAAGAACGGATGATGATGTTATGACTTAGCTTGTAAAATAATAAAAAAGAAGACAAGAAGGAAGAAGGCCAAAGTTGCAAAAACGACAAAAAAGACCTTGAAGTGACGAACATTTTATTTTATTTTTCTAATGCAGTAGAAAGTTATTTGTCTTTCTTAATGCAGGAAATCGAGACTGGAATTTTCCGGAAAGAAAAAAGAAGATTTTTCAAAACCAACGTCTGCAAAAGCAATTAAGAGTTTAATGTAATCAACGTTTTTACTTAATGCAAGAATACAAAATGAAAATATTTGTTGCAGGCTTACCAGTAAGTAATGAATGGAATCACACAAAACCCATGATAGCTTGAAACAATTTTTTCTGAAAGAAAGCTTTATACTTCTAGAATTTTCGACAAAATTACTTTGTACTCGTTTCAGTAGGACAAGCACAATTAGTAATTACCAGTTCAAAATTCTAAGAACCTTTAACACAACGTACTGCAAAGCGCAACTAAAGAGCGAATCTCTTAATACTTCGAAGTCATCTCCGAAATTAAAATCTGAGGAATGATGCTCTCTTCGGTCTTATATAACTTTCGTCTGGTCACCAAAAATTTCCAGTACCTTCAATTTTTCGAAATTGCTACAAAGGCTTGTACAGTTACATTTACACATAGGGTCGGATACAGTTGCAGTTACATACAGGAATCTGATCAACTACAGTTATAGAGGTATCGGACCAAACTGTCGCCATATGGTCGCCAAGTATGGCCATTTTTCACCAAATTTAGCGACAATAAATTAGTCGCAAAACGATGGCCAGATTGAGCTGCCCGTTTACCTTAATGCTAAATGGATTTGCCCCTATAATCTTATATTTCAGACGAAGCTTCGCTTTCTTGAGACATTTCATGTTACATTACACGAGCGGTACTACGATTTATATGCAATGTCATTAAAATTATTTGCATGTATTCAAAATTCGCAACACCCAAGGACAGCATGCCTCAGGCAGTACACTTCCCTGAATATCCCTGGACAGGAGTTATTCTTAAAATTAAGGATATCCAATGCCATACTAAAGTAATAACTTCGTTAAATAACAGAATAAAATAATAAATCAATAAATAAATGCATAAATTTATAAATTTATTTAGACCATGACCTATTTACATTATATACAATATGCTGAATACGTTCTATGGACAAAGTAAGTAATTAGTCAGTCGTAATGAATGACTTTAGAATTTGAGGACCTACGGATTCGAGCAACGACGTCATTCATCCTGTTCAGGACTGTGTAAAAACCATCCCAGGGTAATTATAATTTAGGAGAAAATCCTTTCAATCTCATCGGATTCCACAACGACACTTTGTCACCTTCGTTGAATCGATCTTCTGTAGCTCTTGTATTCTATGATTCTTCGTCCTCTCCGTTTCCAAGTAGATTCGTTTTTGTGTAAAATTGTGCATCACTTCAAATTGTGCTTGGAGATCCTGTATGTACCCTTCAGGCGATGAAGCCGTATCCGTAGAGCGACCAAACAGCAAACGTTTCAAGCAAGGACCTTGTAACTTGCAGATCCGTTGGAGCTTTTCCTACTTCTTCGTATTTAGAAATCGGTAGACGTCTTGGATGCTGCTTGATCGGTGGATGATCCTCCTTATCAATTCTATGCTATGCCAAACTGGTTCGACTTATGTCAGAAGATGGCGGAAGAAAACATCTTGAAATTCTTGAATGATCTGCTATGCAACACGCCTTCCTTCATCTCTTAGTTGTGCATTCTGCAATAATTACGAAGCTATGTTAGGCTTCGGAGAGCACAGCATTATGAATAATGTTGTCCAAAATCACAGTGAGTGAAGGACGATTGGTTCGTTTAAAACAGTTTACTGGAGTACACCCTGCAACTATTTCGCCTTTCCTAATGACTTTCACTTTATCGCTTACATTGGCAGCTCTCACTCGGATGATGGTCATCGATAGGTCTACGAGTGTTAAGGCTACCAGTGCTCCTTTCGGGCTGTTACAGTTCTTAGTATATTCCATTATGCCGACCCAGAAATTTCTGCTTTCAGTTATGGATTCGATTTCTATAAATCTAAAATTTCTAAAAAGTTGCTCATGTTGTGCTATCATACAGAACTATGATTTGGTGGACAGATTTAGCTTTTTCGGCTTTAAATTCGAACAGGATTATGTCCTCAGGAGCAGAATATTGTTCGTGATTTTTAATGTCCAAGGAAATATTCTATTTCCTTAGAAAGTCGAATTCAAGAATGTAAGGGTCTTTAATATCTACCATATATGCCGTGTGATGGTAGGCGGCACTTTCAAACGTGATATTAACCTTTCCATCAAAGTTGATTTTATCACTGGACACAATCTGGAGGGTAACGGAGCGCCCATATGAATTTACCTTCAGTTTCTTGAACCCGGTGTTTTCGGGTGATGGCAAGATTGGGTCCTATATCAATATTCATACAACAAGGAAGTCCACTTATGTGTCTTATGAGGTAGAGTCCATTACTGAAGGTACTCACTGCAGAAATCTGAAGTGCTTTAAAATGGAGCTCCTCAATCTGCTAAACTTCTGCAAACCTGATCTACTCAGTAGAAACTAAGAGATAAGCAAAAATGCCAAACTGTTCTTTTCACACGCATTAACATCCTGGCCACCGAACATTCAACACCTGACACATGTCTTATCCCAAACAAATATTCAGAAATCGGTCTTGTCCTTTCTCCAGCCTACCCTAAAATTCCAAATCCTGCTAATGTTAATAAACGTATAGAGTTCCGATACAACGGCTAAGCTTTTAAATTCCAAAAATTACTTACTGCTTTTAATATAAATTATTTCATTTAAATTTTACACCTTTGATCACATTAAATTAACATTTACAGTGAATCTACAGTGAAGTTACAGCGAATTTGAATTGAGGGCGTTTCGATTACAACTTCGAATGATAACATCCAGGCTATCAGATTTTCAGGAAAGTGCTGCCATTAAATAATGTATATATACTTCTCAGAAGCATATAAGGTTTATTTTAATTACCCTACTTATGTGATTGTTTTGGCTTTAGTAAAATTTCTACTTTCGCAACTTCCATCAGAATGCAAAGTAATTAAAACGCAGAGGTTTGAGTTTGTGTTTTTGGGCCTATATATTATATATCAATATACAAACAATATATATTATTATACAAACAATATATATTATATATGCAACAATATAAATTATTATGAGTTATATTAATATGTTAGTTTGTGTTTGTCACGCCTCCCTATTGCATGAATTGATTTTTAGGTTATATTTTCGGCAAATCACATTTGATTCTCGAATATTTAAGACCGAGCCAAGGCTAATTTGGGCCTGTCCTAATTTCAGTTCCTTGTTTTGTTTTATTTGGACGTTTCATTCGGCTTTTCTCTCAAGCTGAAAAAGATTTGGTTTCGTTATATTTAATCAGTTTGGGTTAAAATCAAATTACATGTTAATAAATAGGTTTATTTTAAGCTTAATCACTGTAATTAGAAGATAATGACGGGATGCTAAGATGTCTGATTGTTGCTATGGTTCTAGAAGTTCTATTTTCGATTTACCACGATTTTCTTGCTAATTTTAAGACTTATGAGCTGAGTTTGCCCATGTGTGTTCGCATTTATGTGTATTCGTATATAAGGTCCTTTATTTATTCGAAATCTGGCGAAATCTGTGAGATTTATTAGTAAGCATGCTGTTCGGCGCAATCGATGTCTTCTTTCCTCCAAGCCTGCTGGATATTTTTCATAGTACGATTTTATAGTGCGAGGTATTTTCATCAAACTGAATAACTATGTGTCTTCACGTTAAGTCAACATGTCTCCTTTACATCTATTTTACATGCAATTAAAACTGAGAGCAGTTCAATTTTGACAGCAATTCATTTGGCAGCATTTCAAGTTTGTTCTAATTTCTGGTTAAGTAGTTAATTTGCCTCGTTGCAATTTTCCTCTTTTAATTAACTTGTTTTCTCGCAAAAAAAGCAAACAAATGAAATAAAAGTAAAAATAAAAGAATTTAAATTAAAAAAAATCATTCTTTATGTGTGATATATATAGTGTGCTTGGTAATTTATTTAATCCTCCCGGAAAAAATAGCAAACAATTGAAATAAAAGTGAAATAAAACTGAAGAAGTCTAATTTAAAAAAAAATCCTTTTTTATGTGTGATATATATAGTGTGCTTGATAATTCAGATTAGATTTCTATTTAACTACTGAATGTGTATTAAAGTACACTGAGTGATAAAAAAAGTCAGGATTTATCAGAATCGATAGATCTTCAGACTGATGAAGTGACCTCATTTAAACACAGACGCTAGTCAGACATGTTTTTATACATGTTTAAGAGAAAGTATCGATTAACAGTGAAGATAGGATGAAAAAAACAAGATTTCAATAAAATGTATGGCAGCACATGATGTTAAAGTAAGATAATTTCACTTACTTTGAAAACTTTATTGTCTGTAAGAAATTCATAGCAATTAGAATCTTAATTTCTTTCTACATTTAATTCAAATAAATGTGATAACTAGCAATAAATGCAGCACATAATATCTATTTTACAGTAATGAATTTGATATATTTGATATAAAAACTTCTTTTCAGTCTGCATGAATTCTCAGAAAATTTATAACGTTAAATACGCATATTTCGAAATTAAAAATTATACTATTTAACGAGTGTATATTACAATATGTTGTACTTTTTAGAACGCATTTTCTTTCAACAAAAGATGCAACAGTGTAATTTATACAATAATTGTCTTTAGGAATTAGCTTTTTGAAACAGTTATGATTGCCTTTCATATTAATTATTTCTTGCATTACATCTTGAGAACGCTAGTATTTCATTAAATACAATCTAATAACAGCTCTGAGATGCAGTATGAGAATAAATTATAAGATTGCATCTATTTAAAACAGGAAGCTTTAAGAAACATCTTAATTTACATTTCCTTTGTTCAAGAATTCCCTTTATACAAATTATATTATAGTAGAGGAACATAAATATTGTGTAATAGTTTTCCTAGTTACGTGCAACAAATAAGGTAATTTATATGCGTTATGTAGTCAAAAGGATATGAGGCTTAATGTAACATGAAAATCCTTAGGAGTGGCAAGATTTCGGTAGCTTAGTTTTAGCAATTTAACTCCACCAAACGCAGTCACTATTTCCGAAAACTAAACAAATTTCCTTCCTTTTAGTCGTGTCAACTATTTATTGAAACACGGAAAATTTGATATGAGTGCCTGAGCTATAATTATCGAAAAAGCTATTACTTGTCAGTCATTCAGTTCTTCGCTTGTAAATAATAGTTATGGTATGAAACCTATATATTAATATTGTGTTTTAAAACATATTGTGACAACTATGTTTTAAGTTCTAACAGTAAGTTTTCTGTTACTTGCTATCCTGTGTTCTTGAGTCGTCTCGATATTCGCTCAGACAAAAGGTTTATGGATATTTAACGACTAGCGGCAAAGATTAAAAGTACGATGCTACTCTACTTTACGAACTTTTGCAAAGCTGAGTTAAGGAGAGATCTGAACTCGGTAAGTGTTTAAGAGAGTTAATTCTCGCTTCTGAGCCTAGTGTATTGATAGAATTGAATTAGGATATTATTATAATCATATTGTTACTTTAGCGTAAATCCACGTAGCTTATTGCTGTAAAGTTTAAATTTACTTTTGTTAGGTTTCATCTCTGTAACACCCACCAACCACGGCTAAATATAGTTTCGGTTAAGCTGTTATATTTGAATTTTATCTTGTGTTTGGTAATTAAGTAGTGGCAAAGGCGACAGATCGCGAAACTTCTGTGTTTAGAGCAATTCTAAGTTACTTTACGCTGCAGAATTTATAATACTTCCTCACAACTTAATGGCTTTTAAAATTGTTTCAACTCTCGCAAAGAAATATGTTCTTTAAATATGTAACTACACTACTCTACTATCGTTATTGGGTAAAAATACTAAAGACTGACACGATGCAATTTATAAATCCATCTAAGCTATGCAGTGATTTTAAAAATTTTACCTGAGTGTAAATGTATATATTGCAAAATGTTGTTACTGATAAGAAAGCACTTCATTAATAAGTTACGCATAAGTAGAAGAATTCTGGTTTTCTACTGAGGAAATGAAATTAAATTCGTAAAAAAGAACACCATTACTTATTTTTAAAGAACCCGTTTTTGACGAAAGATAATGCGAGAAATCAGGTACCTTTACAGGAGGACAGAAAACCATTTACTAGCATTACACCAAAATAACGCGGTAAAGGTACACTCCTGCTAAAAAATAAGCAACGAAGGCAAAATCCGGAATAAATAAGAAATTATTTAACGGATATACTTGAAATTGATCCGAGAGGTTGGTGTGGCATTAACAGATCACAAAGCAAATACTAAGGCAAAGACATACAAAACACATGTATTTTGCAAAAGACCAAATGTGTCGAAAGAAATATGCAAGAGAAACATTATGCTAATAACGGGTATGATACCCTCTAGCTCAAATGCATACTTGACAAGCGCGAGGCAAGCTGGCAATAGTGTCGTTGATCTCTTGTTGCAGCAGTAAGGCCCATTCCTGCAGTAATGCCTATCCCTGTAGTAGTCGGAGCACGTGAAGGGTGCCTGTGGCACACTACAATCTGCTATCCCTCTTCTCAACATGTCCCACACATACTCTATGGAATTCAAGTCCGGTGATTTAGCTGGTCATGGCAGATGCAGAATACTTCCACTTTCCAGCTATAAAAGGACTCAAAAGAGTGTGTACACTTTCATCACGATATCGATGGTTGTGAAGGAACCAGCAG